>APFE031572726.1:917-89610 GCA_000404065.3 Pinus taeda
GTCTATTACAACCTTTATCCATTCCAAGCCAACATTGGGAGGAGGTTTCAATGGATTTTATCATAGGTTTACCCAAGTCTGAGGGAAAGAGTGTCATCATGGTGGTAGTTGAGAGAATTACCAAGTATGCACAATTTTGTGCATTATCACATCCATTTAAACACAGTACAGTTTTTACTACATTTATGGAAACAATTCAAAAGCTACATGGAAACCCAAAGATTATTGTAAGTGACAGAGATCCCATTTTCACTGGAAATTTTTGGGTAGAATTATTTTCTTTTCTCGGTACTCAGTTAGCTCATAGCTCATCTTATCATCCTCAATCTGATGGGAAAACTGAAATAGTAAACAAATGTTTGGAAGGATATCTTCGTTGCTTTGTATATGATAAATAGACACAATGGGTCAAATGGTTGCCTCTGGCTGGATGGTGGTATAACACTTCCTTCCATACAGTAATAAGAATGACCCCATTTATGGCACTTTATGCATATCAGCCACCATCCATCACATCATATTTAAAAGAAAATTCTAAGGTTCAAGCAGTGGAACATCACATTGAGAATCAACAATTAGTCCTCCAACTCTTAAAGGATAACCTCGTGTTGGCGCAAAATAGAATGAAACAATAGGCAGATCAACAGGGAAAATTTTAAGAAACACCATAAATTTATATGTATAATAAATGGGCTAATCCCCATGATACATAGGAGAAATGGGAGGCGATTTTATCAATAATATAATATGTATATATAAATTTTTTGGCGAATTTTTCACCAGATTATATTATCTTGTACAGTGATGGAGAATCTTTCACTGAATTATAAAATCTTGTAAGATCTTGGCAAATATTTTACTGAATAATAAAACATTGTGAAGTCTTGGCGAATGTTTTATTAAAGTATGAAACCATATATGGTAATAAGAAAACATATTCATTAAAATGTAATATACTAACATACATGTTTGGAAAAAAGAAACATAATTTTCTCTTCCTAGAAACAATGTTCCAAGTTTCAGTGGTTGTGTTTGTCAAGGTTCTTACAATACACTCTTTCATATCCTTCTTTTAGTTTTGATAATATTCCACAATGTTATCGGGAATAGTGTCCACTTAGAGCTGTTATTCCCACTAAGACTGGTAGCTATCTTAGAAACAAAAAAGCTTAGATCACCCAACACTATGAAGTTACACCAGAAAACCAACAACACTTCTCTACAAGATACAAGATTCCATCCCCCTACCCCAGATCTCTGGGATGAGAGATCCATATATAGATTTGTGCAAAGGTGTGAGTCAGCTCTGGGTTTTTGATTAATTTCCTCTCTTTGATAGTCCTTGGTTCCACTTGGAGATTTCATTGATCTTTGACTCATCCTTGAGCGAATTCTGAGAGGCAAGTGTCATATGAGAAGTTTCTAGAAGATTCCTTGATCATCCACTTAGCAAACTGTCTCCACCACTTGTCTATTCTTGTCCATAACACACTATAGAAGGAATTTTCAGTATGCATTGCACCTCCCGTGTGTATTAGGTGAGATGCATCGCACCCTCTGCACTGGGAATTCAGTATGGTCCAGTTTTGACCATTTCTGAGTAGTTTTTTGTGGAGAACTTTTGGGAGATGATGTAATCAGCTGACCTTGTTCCTTTAGGTAGTGAAGCAACACTTTTAGGGACTTAGGAGCCTTCATTTTATGGACATTTATGATTGGGTTTGTAGTGCCCAAAAATGTCTATAACAGTTGCCCCCTAAAGCATGAGGTCATCAATCTTTTGATGTCGGGTGAAATGCTTTACCATGAGGATCCGGAGTTTTTTCGAGCTGGGAGGCGACCTGTAATAAGATATAATACAATACATTATCTTCATAATATTTGTCATGATCTAGCTAAGGGAGGCATTCCCATGCTCAGCTTTATAAATTCATTTTCATGTACATAGGACAGACAATCTTCTGTGTAGCGGACTGATGATTCGGACAGAGTCATCATCCTTTGATTTGGATGATCATCTGTTCGGAAATGATGTACATTTGATGTCTTTATATTCTCGAATATATTGCAGCTTGGATGGATGAAACTAGATCCGAGGTCTTCAAAACTCGTTCCATCTTCATTGGGAGTACAAGTCGATCCATGTGAAAAAAATTTCTGGAGTCGAACATGGAAAGACATCGCCTGATTACCAACTAATGATGTAAGCTGTTAACAGGCGCAAGAGGATTCACAAATAATGACAATGACCCTCAAGGTACTACAATACAATTCGCGTGGTGTGAAAAATGACTTGGCATTGAACACCACACAAAATCTCTCGGTCGAAGGCCATTGATGTAAACCTGTCGCTGAAAGTGAGAAATTTGCCAATGAAGCATGCAAGCTTCAAAGTACTGAAAGGGGTTGTTCCTAAGTCAACTTATTGGATAATGAGCTGATGTTAACAAGAAGTGACCCATCGTAGGAGGGCCTTAATGAATCCCACATCTACGACACAGAGCGAAGCAAATGATTTTGGAGGTGAAAACGATCTGATGATACAGGGTTCAGGGTAGCGGTCATGAAAGAATGGAGCGTGAATGTATTGCAACGGATGAGACATAGGTGAATTCTCTGAGTGAATTCTCTTTAACATATCGGTGACACTGACGATTGATTGGTAGCGTTAACCCCAAATATGGATGGTGTGACGGACCAATGGTGATATGACTAGTGAATGGAACAACCCAACCTGACTTGGATGCAGAGAGAATGTGTCATGTTCATTGCTACCTATAAAGTTTCTTCAAGTTTTCTTCCCAATTTTCCCCAGTCACTGCTGACCAGTACCTCTTTATTTTTTTCAAGCTTGAGGAGGATAACATATGCTTGTTCTATAATGCGCCCTTCGGGTGAACCTGTCGCTATGTTTTAACGAGCCTAGTGACAGTGAAACGCGTTCTCGTCTATTTGGACAAGTTTGTCACTATTAGATTTTAACGAGTTTAATGAAAAAGATAACTCGGTCCTTTTCAATTTTAGATAGTCTGAAAGGGAAGGAAAGGAAACTCCAATGATTCTTTTTCATCATATAATCCCTTAAGTCCGAAAAAAGCGTAAAATAATATGAAAGGGATGAATTTTTTATAGTTTTAATGAGCCGAACAAGACAAGCGCTCGATCTTTTTGTGTAATAATCCCTCAAGTCCAAAAAGATTAAACTCTAGAGGAGGGATAGCACTTCCGATGACTTTAACGAGCCGGAGAGGCTAATCGATCAACAATCTTTTCATATTTTATGAGTCAGTTGAAAAGAGCTTAAAGGAGACTCGTTTTCCGAGGAACGAGTGATGATTTCGGGTAGTGGTTGATTCCAGGTAAGGTTTGGAATTTTCCAATCACGACAGTGTCACAAGGATGGCTAACAGAATCGATCTTCATAGATGTTCCTCAAAAGGGGTAAACAATCAAATGGAGGCGAATGATCGGCTAAAACAGAGTGGAGGTGATGATGAGAACACGACCAAGGCTCAAAAGTTGATGATAATGCATTCACAATGGTTATTTACCGGGGATCAGTTCATTTTTTAATGAGCTTAAACTCTGGGGGAAACATTTGCTCATTGCTTATGTTTATTTTTTAATGAGCTTGAATTCCGCGTTAAAACTGCTCGTGGCGGGTTTATTTTTTAACGAGCTTGAACCCTGCAGTAACACTTCTCGTGATAAGTTTGCATGCCCCTAGCATAATAATGCAAATCAAAGTGCATGCCCCCCAAGCTTCATTTCATTCAACTCGGTGGTTGAAATGAAGGTTTACCTTCGAGATCTTTGAAAGACTCGATTTGGAAAGGGAGTTGTTTCATTTTTTTAATGAGGTTGACATAGTAAAAGAACTATCCTCATGGCAACCTTTGATCACAACTCATAAGGGGTTATGAAGGAAAGATCTGGTTCCAATGCCCCCAGTACATAATGTACAACATCACTGAATTGATCATCAGATGGTGTAGCTATGGTAGGGCTTGGAGGCAATGCCTCATGATGATCCACACTATCAAAATGTTCTAAGTTCTTCTTCATTTTTGTTGATGTAGAAGATCTCATGGGACATGTTTCCACTGTGGCTACTTCTGCCAGCTTACTCGGAGGCAGAAGGGAAAAAGTCCCCATTAAGGAAGGGTCTTTTAGGAGGCCTACTCCGATATTTTGAAGTGACTGAGAGCTTCCGTGGATCATCGAAATTCTTCCTGTAACTTGTGAACTGTTGGGGAGAAATGTTTGTTTGTCGATGATTGTGATTCCTCTTTGGAACGAAAATGCAATATTTCTGAAGTACGGCAACACAATGGCAGCCATAGCATATATCCAGGGCCTTCCCAGTAGGATGTTGTAATTGAGGTTTCCGTCGATAACTTCAACATCAATTTCTACTCTTTTGCCCCCCAGTTCGACTTGCAAGTTACTTAAAATCCCATATGGATTGTATGTTCGCCCATCAAATGATTTTAATGTTGTTGACGATCGCGACAAGGGTGGTGAGCCTAAATTTTTCCAGCAATTCATTGACATAATACATGTAGATGCCCCCTCATCAATAATTGTTCGATGAATAGTTTTGTTGAGGGCTTTCACTTGAATAAGGAAAGCTAGTTGAGCTGGTAACTGAGGGTCATATCCTTTGTGATCAAAGGCCACAAGATTGGAATCCACTGGGTCAATCCCACATATCGCTAATAATAAATCTTGTTTTTGGGAGGGGCAATTTTGCAGTACCTCAAGTGTCGACATAGCGGACGACGATTGGGCCAGATCCTCCACTATATTATAATGTTGTGTTGCTCTGGCACGAGGATTAAATGTCGATTTGTGTACTACTCCCTTTGGCAGCTTTATCATTAGCTCAGGAATGATGGGTGGCACAACTTCGGTCGAAGTTGTTATCGAACTACTAGGTTGATCTGTAGCCTTGTTGTTCGACATTTGTGGATTTCCATAATATTTATTCCTTGTCGATATCAAAGCATCATTTTGTTGTTTCGAAATGGACAACATAAGCACTCGAGATGGGGAAGCATTGTCGCTAGCAACTAGATTTGTTCCTGGGTTCAGAAACGGATCAGTCAATACCGCTGAGGTTTTTGAATTCTTGAAGAATTTTCTAAGCTCAGCTTTATATAGACAATCTCTTGCTCGATGATGCTCATCGCATATCTGACACCCTGAAGGAGGTTTCCTTTGCCTAGAAGGGTTTGCAGAAGATTTTTTAGGAGATGACTCCTCTTGTTTCTTCTTTATCCCTTTCTTTTTCTTCCTTCCTCTTGGTTGCTTTGGTTCTTTGCCTTTGTTAGTCGACACGGCATTAAACCTCCGATGTAAGAAGTTTGTCATTTGCATTTTGACTAGAAACCGTACGGGATTTCTTTGACATAGCCTTTATGGTTTTCATGCTAGTCGTACCTATCACGCCATTGCCGGTGTTATCATAAAATCATGTACTAAGGGCTGCTACTTAGTAAGATCTCATGAAACTGTTTCAGACCAGGCTTTAGACTAAGGTTTAGCCTCCTTAGTCAAAGAGGGCTCTCTCACAGATTTTTGATATGCATTAAGGGCAAGAAAAGATGGCTAACTCTTTAAACAGTAAATGAAGTTTAAGGTGGTTGGAACAACAAAATTAGGCTTCACCCATTGGGCTCATGGAGTCATACACTTCTGCAGTAAACAAATAGCTACTCAATCATGGAAACCAAGGCATATAATGTCTCAATGCTCAAAACATTTACCAAGAAGAACCATCAACTCAAAAAACATACACAAAAAGTCTGAGCACTAGGTGAATTCAGAGTGATTGCATGTTTAATGAACTGTAAAACAAGATGAATAAAGACCAAACCACATATACTCTGAGCATTTGAAACACAAGATGAATCTTGGGAAGAAAAAGTACTGCTTCTATTACTGTCAAAGTCTTTTTACATAAGCCAACATGAAAACTCTGTTTTTATCATAAATCTCCAACCCTGATTACATAAAAGATTGAGCTATATATAGCAACACACTCTAACTTACTTGGAGCTTCCTCCTCCAGCATGAGGGGAGCTCGATGACCAACATTTACTAACCTTATCTATCTTAACAAACTCATTAAATCTACTAAGCATGAACTGTAACTACATAAGAGTTCTAATAAAACTTAAACTCTAGTTTATTCTCCTCGTATTTAGATTCCTTTCCAGGTCTTCAAATAGCTTCCTCCTTCAGTTATGGCCATGATTGCTGAGATAAGGATGTATGAAACCAAATTAGTTTCAAATGTTGAACGTGCTGATAGTTCATGTATCATAATAATCATCCCCTGTTTTCACAGTCTTTGTTCCCATCATCCTTCGAAAGTTTAGGCATGTGTTCCCAGCTGTTTAATGCTTCAAAATATGATGAGCATCACCATCTTTCCAGGTATGCTGGAAGCCTTGTTGAATGGAAAAGTGTACAAGCCAACCTCTACGTATGCATCTTCATCCAAACCCTAACTATAAGCAATAAAGTACCTTTATTAAAGTTCTAGCTTAAGAAAAAATATTTTACCTTTATGGAGAATGCACACTTGTCATCCTCTGAATAGCTAGGATAGCCTTAAGTGACATCCCTTATGTTTCTTAGGCGTTTCCTTCAAAAATCTGCTGATGTCACCATTAAACTGCTCATTTTCTTCATAAAACAGCACCTACAGCAGTTTTGTAGCGCAACTTTGGTCCTTCGTTTCTCCCAGCTCATGATGTATTTGAAGAAACGGAAAGAGGTTTTTGTAGTGCAGCATGTTAGGAATAAAAACCTCTTTCAGTTTGCAAAATTTCGTTCTCAGCTGCTCAGGAAAGCTTCTGCAAGTTAACTAGTAAGAACAGTTTTTCTGCTAAAACAGGCTGCTTCAGGGGTTTCGTAGCGCAAGGTTTGTTATGTGTATATGTCTTCATTTCTTGAATTTTCCTTTTGATTAGGGCTCAAACCTTCTCAAATGATCTTATTACACCTCTGAAGAAACATCCCTTTCAAAATAAATCCCTTTTGCTTTCAATGTAGATCCTTAAAAAACAAAACTGTCACCTTCAGCAGTTTTGTAGCGCGCTACGAAACTGCTGTGTGAGCCAAAAACACATAGTTTTCTTTTTCTAAAATTGTCTCTCTTGGGATTTCAGTGACTACAGATATAACCTCTGGATATATTGGTAATTCAAGCAGTCCAACCTTTGAATTAAATCCTGTGAAATTTGAAGCAAATTCTTTGGTGACTTGCATGTGACCATCATATCCCACGGTGTTTCCAGTCCTTGTTTGTCGGTCCCTGTTTTCCTCAATCTGCTCAAATATATAATAGCATGTTTGAAACCTTTAATAACCCAAGGTATGTACCGCTGCCATGTTTCTGATGTGCTGTAGGCTGGATTGATGGACAGGTGTCTCTCTTTAAAATTCCCGCTCATAATATCAAATAGCTGCTCTGCGTTTAAAATCATCACCTACAGCAGTTTCGTAGGTATGTACCGCTGCCATGTTTCTGATGTGCTGTAGGCTGGATTGATGGACAGGTGTCTCTCTTTAAAATTCCCGCTCATAATATCAAATAGCTGCTCTGCGTTTAAAATCATCACCTACAGCAGTTTCGTAGCGCGCTACGAAACTGCTGTTTTATTTAAAACAGTTTGCCTTTTGTCCCGACCAGAATCTGAGAAAATCCGAATCTCATTTTATCCTTCATCCCTTTTAATTTCAACTTGAGGATGGATGCAGTGCCTGGGACGTAGATCTCGCAGTTTCTCTACAAGATTCAGTTGCAAATTCTCTGCTTCTTGAAGCTGGTTTGATTCCAAAAGCATCTTAGCAAGATGACCCATTCGCCTTATAGTTAATTGAAACTGTCCCAACTTACCTTCCTCCAGAATCCTTTCTAATATTTTCAGTGATAACAGCCGGAATGAGAGTCTTTGTTTGATTTAGGAGGGGGAGGAACGGAAAAATCCAGTCTAGGAGCATCAGGGATTTTATCGTAGAGCGTGCTAGACTGAGTATAGATCAAGTCTAGATATTGTGCACCAGCAATTACTTACTCTTCAGTGACGACTCCTCCCTTTGCCACATCTTCTGTAATAGAAGGTAACAATGACTTAATAAACCATTCAGCCAACAGCTGATCAGGAACATATATTTTTACCATTCTATGACGACGTTGCCACTCATGAATATGATCGGATATGTGAGTGGCTATCATTTGTTTGAAATTGGTAAGAAGCTCTGTTCCCATTTTGTACCTTATGGGTAACTGAAAATGGGTTAAAAAGGTTGTGGCTAGGGCGCTGAAGTTATCAAACGAAGCTCTAGGCAATTCAATATACCATTTTGCTGCCAGACCAGTTAACGTTTGCGAAAAAAGGCGATGCTTGATCGAATCATCGTTGAGAGTGTTTGATGAACACCACAGATGAAAGGTCATCACATGATTCGATGGGTCTTCACTTAGATTTCCATTAAATTTAGGAATATCTGACGGAATTTTATGAGGAATCGATGACCACCAAGGGGCATAAGCAATTGGATCATTCGTCAGCTGGTTTAGATCTGGTAATTCTAGAGTTGCTACAAAGGGCAACTGTTGATTTAGGTTAGTCGAAGCATACCCAGGATAAGATGGAATCGCCTGAGCAGTGGGTCTTTGCATACCAGCATAATTTATTTGATGCTGGTAACTTTGATAAGGTTGATGGGCAAAACCATTATAGTATGGTTGTTGATAACCACTTTGGAAATGCAGTTGCTCATTACTTACAAAGACTTGTTGCTCAAGTCCCTGATATGATTGTTGGAATTGCGGTTGTTGACATTGAACCAGCCATGGTTGTTGGACCATTTGCTGTTGTCCAATACTGGATGATTGACCAAGATGAGGAGTCATAGTAACTGTTTGAGCCTAAGTCACTCCAGATAAGGAGGCACTAACCTGAGGTTGTGATTGAATTACTAAGACAAGAGGCTGTTGTATTGCAACCTGAGAAACTTGGGGTTGACATACAACAGGTAGCGCTTGTACTTGCGATGCAGTCACCGCAGCAGGTATAGTGGGAATATTTGACATAGGGTGGACTGATTGCATTGAATATACAACCCTTGGTTGCTGAGGCAGTATTGGTACCCAACCGCTGGATGTAATTCTAGTTTGACTTGAACTTTGTTGTAAACTCCCATATGGTTGTTCTCCAGGAGGGAACAATGAAAAGGCATACTGCCCCCCATATGCTGGCAATCCAATACTTAAAGGGTAGATTGGCCTTTGAAGACACATTGGATCAATTTTTTGAGTTTTAACATTAGAAATACTAGATGAGAATCTGGATGAAGAAATAGGAACTGACCATGTCGTCGAAACAGTTCCTGATTGGTCTCCGGCTTGTTGTTGATAACTTGCCGGGACAGATGGTACACCAGCGAACATTGTTGGAGTAGCAGCAGGAGGTTCTGCTGCTGCTGCATTAGATGACACAGTCCTGGATGTCAACGGTTGTTCATACATATTTAGTCTATCCAAAAGATTTCCTAGCGATTCTATAGGAAATTGCGATGAAGGGAGACTAATTTCTAAGACCAACGAGGGAACAATGATGTTATTCCGATTAAAATAAATTTTAGACACTTTGACACAACTTTTTTTTCAATTTTTAAGAGTCGATAAAAAACATAAGATGACTCTAGTCGCCTTCGATTTTTAATGAGGCTAAAGTGACAAGTGCTCAGATGGACCTTTTCCTTTAAGGAGTCTAAAAAGGAATGAAAGAGACTTCTCTGGAAATCTAGGCAGAGTGATTACCAAACCAATCGCAAAACTGCAGAATACTTTTTACGGTACGACAGTTAATCTTCCAGAATGCTGTGTTCAGTGCATTGCGATCGATAGAGCGACAAACATGGATTCCCAAGGATAAAGGATATAGCCTATTGTGGTCTCCCAATATATACTCGATGGTACGTGGGAGCACAAGTCCGTACTGGCACTTGTCATCTCAGAGTGGAGGAGTCACCCAACCAACAATGAAAACAACAGTTACTAGGTTTTACGACGCCAGAATACGTCTCTAGCCTAGACTTCTAGATATTGTGCATTAGGTTCCAAAGCGTTTTTAGATTCATTAAATTTATTTTATAGTTGATCTTGTTTAAAAATTTGCCTTTCAGGTTCACCGCGTGATGTGTATACAATTCCGAAAATGCAGTCTAAGATGATAAACAATTGTTTAATCTTCTTTTGGCAATGAAAATCCTAGCTACTAAGGAACGAAAGTTGAGAGTCTTTCAACAAAGAGCACAGAGCACACAGTAAATGCACTGTCCTAAATCAAACCAAGCAGTCTAAATGCAAATGCACATGCATGTATTTGTTTTCAGCCTTCTTAATGTATAAATGATGATTAAGAAAGCAAAGTGCAAATCTGAATTATTTTCAAAGCGACAATACTTAACAAATTTCTTTTCAAAATGAAGTGAAGATAAGGGTGACACTTTGCGATTTCGAAATGAAAACTGTTTTTTGACACTTTAAAAACTACTAATTCAAATCATATACAAGAGTAACAATACAATTGACTATCGAGAACAATGGGATTCTCTTCTATAACTGAAAACGACACTTACGACACTTTCAAATTAAGAAACGATAGTTCGACTATGCTACTTCTTTGCAAAAGAGAACTGAAAATGGCACATAATACATAAAAACACTTACAGTTCTTTGCACAATAGAGGCGGAATGATGGAAGAGAAGGGGGTTTTCACAGAGATATACTGACCATAGACAGTAAAACTCCTGAATAAAACTGAAAAGAGTGAAGAAAAACCAAAGTCTGAAGGTAAAATTAACCTTCCCTGACCATCGCACCTGTCACACAGGGAATCTAGTATGTAGCGCACCTACTGCACATGGGAAGTGATATGCATACAGACTACCTTGAAGGGAGGGTGCGATGGTACCAGTGCGAGACTTTTAACCAGTCTTTGCTCACAATTTACAGTTCAGTTCAAGCATTTAGGCCGCGTAAGTGATGTTCAGTAAATGTAAATCATAGGGGTTGATCTAAGTAGGTTACTAGAGCCACCACTTAGGGAAATTAGAACATTTGCAGATTGATTGTTCAATTTATAAATAAAACCCGGAGATAGACTGAAGTAGCATTGATCTACTTTGCATTTGTATAAAAAATGCAGTTCAAAGGCTAGCTGGCTTGACTTCAAGCTCCGTCTGTAAGTTTATAAAACAAACAAACATAGAATAACAAACAATCTATTCGCTCCCCAGTGGAGTCGCCATTTTGTTACCGGGAATAGTGTCCACTCGGAGTTGTTATTCCTAGTAAGACTGGTAGCTATCTTAGAAACAAACAAGTAAAGTCTACTTTCGCTTTCCTTTATGAAAATAGATAAGAGTGGAACAAAGGAGACCAACCTTAGTCTTGTGCTTGGTACCCTTGCTTGATTCCTCTCCTTCATGATAGATCTTGGCCACTTCTTCTTCGTCTGCCCAGCTTCAAAGAGCACCTGTGGAATCAAAGCAACATACTACTATCAAAGAACAGAGATCTATATTCATAAATAACATAGGACCGGATATGTGCTAACCATACAAATGCATATAATCAAACATACAAGAATATGGAGGAAAACTTGAATAGCTTTATTAAGATCAAGAATAGCAAGAGGATTACAACCATATGTTCTGACCCAGCATCATCCTCCAGCAAGAAAAGCCCTTCTTCACCTCAAGTAAATCTTAGATCACTCAACACTATGAAGTTACACCAGAAAACCAACAGCACTTCTCTACAAGATACAAGATTCCAGCCCCCTACCCCAGATCTCTGGGATGAGTGATCCATATATAGATTTTTGCAAAGGTGTGAGTTAGCTCTGGGTTTTTTATTAGTGTCCTCTCTCTGATAGTTCTTGATTCCACTTGGAGATTTCATTGATCTCTGACTCATCCTTGAGCGAATTCTGAGAGGCAAGTGTCATGTGAGAAGTTTCTAGAAGATTCCTTGATCATCCACTTAGCAAACTGTCTCCGCCACTTGTCTATTCTCGTCCATCGCACCCTCTAGAAGGACTTTTTAGTATGCATTGACCTCCCGTGTGTATTAGGTGAGATGCATCGCACCCTCTGCATTGGGCATTTAGTATGGTCTAGTTTTGACCATTTCTGAGCAGTTTTCTGTGGAGAACTTCTGGGAGATGATGTAATCAGTTGACCTTGTTCCTTTAGGTAGTGAAGCAAAAATTTTAGGGACTTAGGAGCCCTCAGTTTATGGACATTTATGATTGGGGTTGTAGTGCCCAAAAATGTCTATAACACACAACAAAGTTCTTGTAGGTGTTGATATTGACAACGAATTCTGTCAAGGTAGGAGAAATTAATCTTTTCTCTACAACTTTTGTCAAGCTACCACTTTTTTCAAGTTACCAAATTTCTTTCTTATTCCATAAACTCCAACTGCTAGATAGAAAAAAACACATCAAGTTTGTTTACCCCAACACGCCAACAAGTAACAAGCCCCAACTATATTATATAAGAAAGTATTAGGTATCCCAAAGGCTTTAAGGGGATCTAATTGAAATAAGTGACCATTGTGGGAATCATTCCAATCAATATATGAATGTATAAATGTAGATTTATTATTATTTTAATAGGAAATCTTCAATTAAATAATAAAATTTAATTACGTCTTTCCCAATCTAAATTGCTTACTAGCATAATTCACTAACCTCATAGGTCTCGCATTTTTTAATTGCATTGTAACATGTAGATTAATTTCCTTTTTGGTGAACAATCTCCACCTTTTAGGAAAATATGGTGTAGTGGCTCCAACCCCTACAGATCATTAGGACAAACTAAGAATAGCACAGAAGATGAAAGGTTGTAAAAACCAGCTTATTTTTCAAACAACTAATCAACCCCTACAGATCATTAGGACAAACTGAGAATAGCACAAAAGACGAAAGGTTGTACAAACCAGCTCATTTTCAAAAAAATAATCCAACATCAGTACCTAAACTTTTTCATGAAGATATCACATTGAGAATATTTGAAAAATGGTGAGAAATCTTCTGCGAGGGTGATGCGGAAAAAGTGATAAGGTTTCATTGTTTTGAATTTTCTTTATTAAATCAGAAAAAGTTAAAAACCAATATTAATGGAGATATTGGTATTTTTACTAAATTTTGTGAAGTGACTAAATGTATCTTTAACCATTCACCTTAACATGTTTTTAAAATATAATTTCCTAAGTCTATTTAATATCTTCATTATCATAAAAACCAACCTATATCCATCTTAACTCCACATCTACCACTCTTAGGGGGATGAAATCTATTTATCGCTTTGAGCACTTGGTAGACCTAGAAATAAGATGGATCTAAGATGATAGAATTTCCCTTTAAATAGTCTATGCTCACATGAATACCATAGTATTACCATGGTTATCATAAACCTGGAGCTTAAAAATTACTATTATAATTTATAAAAATTTATAAAATTAATAATTGATTTTTATTTTATTTTTTATTTTAACCAAGTTAAGATGTTTAACATACATTAAATTACAACATCCATTTTTACTCTTGATCCACCAAGCCCTGAGAGGGATCAAATATTTTTCACCCTATGCTAGTTTGCATATCACGATATTTGATCCCTCTCGGGCGGTCTTAGTAGATCCAGAGTAAAGATGGATCTATAATTCCCCCATTTAAATAGGCTACATTCCACGTGAATACCATGGGTCAATACCATGTGCCATTTTTATTTTTATTAATACTAATATTAGGGTTAATAATGCTTTTTCCATGGTATTAATAATAATCTAGCCCATGGTATTTGGCCCATAGGTTTCACCTAAATATAACTCATTTTTTGAGTGTTCGTAAATATAAGGTGACTTATGGAGTAAATATAAAAAAATGTTTTATTTGTTTACCATACCTTTTGTTTATTTATATTTTTATTAATTTACCATACCTCTTACAAATATGGTATTTGGCCATAGGATTCACTTAAATAAAATCTCTTTTTGAGCCTTCATAAATAGAAAGAGGGTTATGGACTAAATATAAAAAGAGGTTTTATTTATTTACCATACATCTAATTTATTTATATTTTTGTTTATTTACCATACCTTTTGAGTAAGTATAAAAATAGGTTTTATTTATTTACCATACCTCCACTTTATTTATATTTTTATTTGTTTACACCCTTGCATGTATATAAGGTGACTTATGAAGTAAATATAAAAAATGTTTTATTTATTTACCATCCCTCTCATTTGTTTATATTTTTATTAATTTACCATACCTCTTTTATAAATATGGGATTTGGCCCATAAGATTCACTTAAATAAAACCTATTCTTGAAAATTAGGGCAAAGGGAAGGTTGTAACTCATAATTTCAAGGGCTAAATTTACCTTTTTTACCCTCTCCCTTAAAATAAGGTGGGTTATTTGAGGCGATTTGTAAAAATGTACTATGATAAAAATATTTGCCCACTAAAAATTTAAAACCGCTTAATTTCGCCTAAGGACGAATATTCGCCCCTAAAATTTTCTATGCAAATCAACATCGTAGCGAAAGAAGTTTTGATGTAGGTGATTGGGTATACCTACGGCTACAACCATATAAACAAGTGTCCCTCAAGCAAGCTAAGACGGATAATAAATTATCACCAAAGTATTATAGTCCATACAAGGTGTTGCAAAAGATTGGTACTATGGCATACAAATTGGAGCTTCCTACAGCTTCTCGAGTGCAACCAATTTTCCATGTTTCATGTTTAAATAAGGTTATAGGAAACAAGCTCCCAGTTCAAACAATATTGCAAGAACTTGACGAGGAAGGAAAAATTATATTGGAACTGGAAGCAGTCACAGAAACAAGAACTCGACAACTACAAAATAGATCAATTTCAGAGTATCTCATCAAGTAGAAGAACTTATCCGCTGAAGATTCCACATGGGAGGATGAGAATTTTATATAGAAGCATCTAGAACTACTCAAGCGTTGAGGACAACACTTTTTTGAAGGAGAGGGGCATGTTAGGTCCCCATAATACTAGTGATTACCCCATTACTATTGTAGTTGTATCCCTTATTAATATTGTTGTGCCCCTATTTGTTATTATTGTGCCCCATAGAATCCCTCTATTGTTATTTTTGTGCCCTTGTATTATTATTGTTAGGTCGGCTGGGTTATATTGTGACTCCTTAGACTCCTATATATAGAAAGGAGGTTTTGTCATTTGAATCGTCCAAGAATTGTCCATTTGTGTAATGTAAAGGAGGTTGCCCCCTCGAAGAGGCTGAATTCTAAGGCGTTGATCTATCTTTTCTATCTTTTTGTGAGTTAGTTTTATAACAAAAACTCTTAGTAGGCCCATGAATCATAACCAAGTAACCAATCTGATTTCTCATTTATATTAATCCAATAGAAGATTCAATACATTATATATCTGGTATCAAGCCATAACAAAATACATGGAATACCATGGTTCTAGAAGATCTAAATCTTAATCTACTCACTGTTCCAATCTCCTCGCAATTGTCCCAATCCTCCACTCAAGTTCCTTTATGTCCTAGACCTCCTTAGACCCAAAACCCAACAACTCTTTTTTCCTTGTGGAGTTTCTATTTTATCCTCTGCTCCATTGCTTGAAATTCCAATCATATGGTTGTGTTTCCCATTGGTTGCTTCTCTTCCTCCTCTTTGTCCACTCAGTTGCTTCTGCTTTCTCTTGGCACCTTGCCTCAACTGCCCCACGACTACATATTCTTGTCTCCTTTCCTAGTTTTCCTTTCTACAACTTGATTATTGCTCCTGCCACTTTCTTTTCATTCTTTGTATCTTCAAAACTTTCAAAAATGAAAAAAAGGGCCCCAACAAACCCCAACCACAATTCCTTGACTCGTCCCCAAGTCAATATATCTCCAGTGTTGCGGGTGCTATTTTTCTTTCTGCAAGTATTTCTATTGATGGATGATCATGTTCTTCCCTTTGAGGGGCTATGGCTTCAGTTTCTTCTTCCATCGTCTCCTAAGGGGCCACTACTCCACTTTCTTTTCTTTCCACTTGCTAACCCTCCTTCCCAAGTGAAGGCCCCGATTTAGGGACAACTATCGTCGTTTCTTGCCTAAAACTATTGTAGTTGTTGAGTGTTGTTTTCCATGCCATTGCTATGGTGTCAAATTGTCTGATAAGTCATCTGGTGTGCCTTATGTCAGGTGGATTGGTCTGTTGCTTTGCAATTTGTTCCATTTCTCTTCACTGCAGTTGCAGACTTCCTTTAGGGAAAGGACATGTATGCATATCGAAGGTTTTAGGTCTCTGATTTTATTCTTAGTTCTTGTCAATTTCTCCTCTATTTCATCGACTTGAATCTGAATTGTGCTGATTTCTTCATCAACATTTTGCAGTCGAGTGTAGTCTGTGCATTTCTTTCTATTATTAAGTAAATCTTGGAGTTGTTACCTTAGACAGTACACCAGTTGATTATTTATGGCTAGGCTTCCCGTCCAGCCATGTACCTTATCCATTAGGGCATACTTGTCAACAAGAGATTTGGAAAGGGATTTTTTGGTAGCTGATATAGTGTTGATCTTCTCATCTATCATCTGATCATATATATATACCAGATTTGGTAATGCAGTTCTGATTGTCTCAAGTTTCTTCTTCATATTTGTGTTTTTCGCCACTAAATTGGAGCATGCTGCCTGGATGTGATCATAGCAGGTAGCCAAGGTACAAGATGCAACATCCTCGGGTGCTTCTATAAGAACCTTTGTTATTTTCGTCCAAAGTGACCGAAATCTATCTGTAACCTGATCTACCTGTGCCTGTAGATCATTGTTTGCTTGCTTCATTTGGTCTCTTTCTTCTATGACCTCCTATAGTTGTCGTTTCTTCTACTCATGCTCATAGATAAGGTCATCATCCAATTTTTCTGCTATATGTGTAGCTTGTTGGATGAACCTGAACAACTACATGGATGACCAGTGCTGGAGTGTCTCTAGCTACATTGTATTTGGATCTAGAAAACTACTTTGAACGGGTGGGCCACTGGCTATGGATTTGTCTGAGTGTGATGGTGGAGAGTTTGTTGGCTACGAAGGAAGGGTCAACTAAGGCATAGGTGGAATAATGACTGGGTTAGGGATCAATGCGAAATTTATGGAACATGTTGGTTGGTCTTGCTTGGTTCCCATTAATTACAAGTTGGATATTAGTGGCTCATCCCCTAGTAGTAGGCCCGACCCTGGAAGTAGGGACATTAGTGAGGGAATTTGAGCACCATTTCCTTGTGAAGTCTCATTGTAATAGTGGGTAGAATCCACTTTCATTTCGTCTACTTCTACCCACGTGCCAGGGGTGATGGTTTCAGACATGGTCGCAGAGGTTGAAGCAGTATGTGGGGATGGTCCCGTGACCCTGGTGAGATTGCATACAAGGTTTGAGGATTTTCCTCAACTACTGGGGACACGGTGATTGATTTACCAGCCTTGCCAGTGTTGTCGAAAATCAAGATTACTGGAGTTGTCTTGGGTTTATTGGTAACAACATTTTTAATTCCATTTTTCTACTTTCGCTTGGGATGGTTGGCTTTGTTTGGACATGGGGGCCAACACTTGGCATCGCTACTGCTAGAGGAGTGGTGTCAATTGGAGTAAACAAAGTAGAACCATGAAAGGACATGGATTTTGTTACCTCATCTGACAGTTCTATGAAGTTTGCAATGGTTTTTTTGAGTGACGACATCCACTGTTGCACCTTAATAACCATTGGCTCTAGGTATTCCTCTCATTTTCGCTTCCTACTACTCCCTTCTACTTCTCTTCTTAGTGGTTCCAGCCTCATTCCGTCAAATATATACTTGTATTTTTTGTCAGTGATCTAGCAAGAAACACCTAGCCACAAACCCACTTCAGAATGGAATGTTGTTTCTGATAAGCCCAATTTCTACTGCTGCATTTGAAATGTCTCTAGATGGACACATTTTGGCCTAAGGTATGTGTGCCCATAGGTGATCCCAAACCATCCATCTTTGGAAAATTCATCGCGCAGTTGTTTGGGTATCCTCTCTACTGACCTTATTGTTATTAGCATCAACTCATACCATTCAGTAAAGGCTGCCCCATTTATTTCCTTACTGTTGGGGTCTCTTGATGTTCTCCACGGGTCGTACTTGCATGTTATGAGATAGTATTCTCTAGTTTGAAACCTTTATCTTCCGCTTGGTGGTCGCCATTTCGATATCACTAGAGTCATGATCCAGGTGGATGTTGGTGGCCACCCACCTAGCCCATTTGGACCCCCACAAATATCTCTTTCAGTTTGTCAGTTTCCGTATTTGTAGCACAATTTACTATTTTTAGCAGTTTTTCAGGTCTTGAACTTCCGAAGCCGTTTTGAGGCCCTAAGAGACGTTTTTTTGAGAAATTTGGGGGCAACATGGGTCCATCAACCAATGTTTCTCTTCCAAAAGTGGTAGTGCTCAGATCGATCTTTCTAACGAGCTATTGTGCACATCAAATGGAGATCGTATGCCAAAGTTACAACCCCGAGAAGTTGATGTACAAATTTACCCAAACAGGGCCCACAATTTGGCGTTTCATCTTCTAGGGTTAGGTTTTAGAATGTTAAGAGTTTTCCATTGTTTCTCAACAATAAATAGGCCTTCAAGCCTCATTGTAACACAGTTCAAAGGCATGTAGCTGCCACATCTCTTCTCAGAGATAAGCTAACATCGCCCTAGCTAGTTTATTTCCATTTTTGTTTGTAGGCATATTTCAGTATTTTACGATGATGAAATGAAGTATTATTTCCACTGTACATCTGTGTTTATGGTTATTTCTATATTTTATTGTGTTCCTGTTTAAATCTAGATCAATGGTATCAGAGTGATATGCTTTTTCTTTGTTTTTCTTTGCATTTCCCCAACGAGGTCGGGATATAAGGAGTTAGGGCTTGAACTGGTCGAACCTTTACAAGACAAGCCTCAAAAATCTCGACGGCCTCCCATGGAGAATGAGAAGAAAGACGAGGGAGCAGGAGAACCTATCAAAATCTTGCTTGACGAACCCCTCGAGTGGCAAAGGAATGCGATGATGGATAACTTTGCACAGATCCTTCAGCAGTTACCCAGAGGCGACGCATCAGCTTCCAGCAGCTACTCTGGAAACACCATACCATTTAAGGTACAAGTTAATTTTGAAATCCCCATATTCGAGGGTCAAATAGATACAGATGTCATAGACAAATGGCTAAATTTGCTAGAGGGTTATTTTTCTATTCATGAATTTTCAAGTCGGGAAAATATTCTTTTCTCTCTTCTCAAAGCAGCCCCCCACGTCAAGGACTAGTGAGAAACCTACTGCGAGCAGAAGAATGAAAGCACAGGATCACTATTTTCAGCTGCACCCACTTGGGATTCATTCCTGGATGCCATCAAGGTGCAGTGCTACCCTATCAAAAGCTACGAGGACAAATACATAAAGTGGACCACACTGTGGTAGGAAAGGGACCAAGATGTGCAGAGTTCACCAAAATTTTTCATACACTTCACACACAGTTGGGTATCAAAGATTTTGATCTACATCTGGTACTCAAATACCATGGCTTCCTACACAGATACATCCAGGAAGAGATGGATTTCCTGAACATCTCGTCGCTTGGCATGGCGTACCAATATGCTGTCAAAATCAAGCAAAAGTTCAAACAGAAGAAGCGAGACTTTAGATCTGGGGTGACCTAAGACAACCCATTGAAGCTGCAAGAAAAGAACAACACCACGAAGTCGAAAAAGGACATAGGAAAGTGCTATGAGTTCCATAAGAACCCCACTCATAAAACAAGTGAGTGTCGGACCAAGCAGTCATCGGTGGCCGAGTTGAAGGCTTTCGAATTAGATGCATGTTCCGACCCTGAGCAAAAACCCGACAAGGGGAATGGCAAAGGGAAGTAGACCATTGATGTGGATCCCAGTGCCACTGTTGCCACTACCAAGATCCAGAAAAATGATCCTAAAAATCCAGAGGAAGGGGAGTGTCTTTTCCACCCACAGATGTGGGTGAAGGGTTCGCCATTGCAATTCATTGTCGATAGTGGCAGCCAAAAGAACCTTGTTTCAGCAGAGGTTGTGAAGCGGTTAGGCCTACTGACTACACAATAGTCGTAGCCGTACAGTATTGGGTGACTTCATGAAGGATGAGATCTCAAAGTTTGCCAGCAGTGTCACCTTCCCTACAGCATGAAGCCCTTCACAGACGAGGTATTGTGTGATGTTACACCTCTGGATGTTTGCGATGTACTATTAGGCCAGCCATACTTGTGGAGGCGACATGTTGTGTATGAATCAAGGCCTCACGCTATCATTATTTCTTTGGATAATTCATTATACAAGATACCGGAGGTAGCCCCACCTACCGCCACTTCTTTGATCACTGCCAAGAAAGGCAGCAAGCTCATCTCCCAGACTAGGAAATTCATTTTCTATCTGGTTTGCTCCTAAAGTAAGGGGAAGATCGTTGCTACATTCATGACCCCCACAAAGGGTTCCTCCAAGTAGTAGTAGCAGCAAAGGGATACGGTCATGACAGAACACAGGAACAACTTCTCCTCACCCACAGGAGTACCACACAAGTTCTAGGTGGGCAACAAATTTTGTTTACATCTGCAAAGAGAATGCCTTACCAGAACCCATCAGAAACTCAGACCAAGTTCTAGGTGGGCAACAAATTTTGTTTACATCTGCAAAGAGAACGCCTTACCAGAACCCATCAGAAACTCAGACCACTCCGACATGGTCCTTACACCAGTACCAAGGCTACAGGAAACAATGCTTTGAAGCACAACATTCCTCGATTCCTTGGCTTGCACTGAGTGTTCAATGTGGACTGTCGTTGACCATGCTTCCCACCATTTTTGGACACATCAGAGGTTGCAGAATAGCTCACCAAAGACCCAGCTCAATAGAAGCTTCCTCATCTCAAGGAGGAACTCAACGCAATGGGGACCATTGCTTCCTAAAGGGGGAAGAATGATCCAGGTGGATGTTGATGGCCACCCACCTAGCCCATTTGGACCACCACAACTATCTCTTTTAGTTTGTCAGTTTTCGTAATTGCAGCACAATTTACTATTTTTAGCAGTTTTTGGGTCCTGAACATTCGGAGTCATTTTGAGGCCCTAAACGACGTTTTTTGGGAAATTTGGGGGCAACATGGGTCCATGGACAAATGTTTCCCTTCCCAAAGTGGTAGTGCTCGGATAGATCTTTCTAACGAGCTACTATGCACGTCAAATGGAGATCGTATGCCAAAGTTACGACCCCGGGAAGTTGATGTACCAATTTACCCAAACAGGGCCCACAATTTGGCGTTTCATCTTCTAGGGTTAGGTTTTGGAATGTCAAGGGTTTTCCATTGTTTCTCAACAATAAATAGGCCTTAGAGCCTCATTTTAACACGGTCAGAGGCATGTAGCTGCCACATCTCTTCTCAGAGATAAGCTACCATCGCCCTAGCTGGTTTATTTCCATTTCTGTTTGTAACCATATTTCAATATTTTACAGTAATGAAATGAACTATTATTTCCGTTGCATATCTGTGTTTATGGTTATCTATGTATTTTATTGCGTTCTTTTTTAAATCCGGATCAGTGGTATCAGAGAAGTCTGCTTTTTCTCTGTTTTTCTTTACATGTCCCCAACGAGGTCAGGATATAAGGAGTTAGGGCTTGAACTGGTCAAACCTTTGCAAGACCAGCCTTGAAAATCCCAACGGCCTCCCATGGCAAATAAGAAGAGAGACGAGGGAGCAAGAGATCCTATCAAAATCTTGCTTTAAGAAGCCCTCGAGCGGCAAATGAACGCGATGATGGATAGCTTTGCACAGATCCTTTAGCGGCTACCCAGAGGTGACGCATCAGCTTCCAACAACTACTCTGGAAACACCGCACCGTTTAAGGTACAAGTTAATTTTGAAATCCCCATATTCAAGGGTCAAATAGATGTAGATGTCGTAGACAAATGGCTAAATCTGCTAGAGGGTTATTTTTCTGTTCATGAATTTTTGAGTTGGGAAAAG
Source organism: Pinus taeda (assembly GCA_000404065.3). Classification (NCBI taxonomy): domain Eukaryota; kingdom Viridiplantae; phylum Streptophyta; class Pinopsida; order Pinales; family Pinaceae; genus Pinus; species Pinus taeda. The sequence continues at coordinate 23,062 of APFE031572726.1, forward strand.
ATTGTTTTCGCTCTTCTCAAAGTAGCCCCCCATGTCAAGGACTGGTGGGAAACCTACTGCAAGAAAAAGAATGAAAGCATAGGCTCACTATTTTCAGACGCACCCACTTGGGATTCATTCCAGGATGCCATCAAGGAGTAGTACTACCCTATCGAAAGCTACGAGGACAAATACATAAAGTGGACCACGTTGTGGCAGGGAAGGGACCAAGATGTGCCAGAGTTCACCAACATTTTTCATACCCTTCGTACACAGTTGGGTATCAAAGATTCTGATTTGCATCTGGTACTCGAATACCATGGCTACCTACACAAATACATCCAAGAAGAGATGGAGTTCCTGAGCATCGCCTCGCTCGGCATGGCGTACCGATACACTGTCAAAATCGAACAAAAGTTCAAACAGAAGAAGTGAGACTTTAGATCTACGAATTCGAAAACCAAATGAGAAAGCCAAGGTGGGGTGATCCCAGACAACCCATCGAAACTGCAAGAAAAGAACAACACCAAAAAGTCGAAAAAGGACACAGGAAAGTGGTGTGAGTTCCATAAGAGCCCCACTCATAACACAAGTGAGTGTCAAACAAAGCAGTTGTTGGTGGCCGAGTTGCAGGCTTCCAAATCAGATGCATGTTTCGACCCTAAGCCAGAACCTGACAAGGGGAATGGAAAAGGGAAGCAGATCATTGATGCAGATCCCAGCGCCACTATTGCCACTGCCAAGATCCAGAAAAATGATCCTGAAAATCCAGAGGAAGGGGAGCATATTTTCCACTCACAGATGTGTGGGTGAAAGGTTCGCCGCTGCAATTCATTGTCGACAGTGGCAACCAAAAGAACCTTATTTTAGCAAAGGTTGTGAACCAATTGGGCCTATTGACTACACAACATTCGCAGCCATACAGTATCAGGTGGCTTCATGAAGGACGAGATCTCAAAGTTCGCCAGCAGTGCCACCTTCCCTATAGCATCAAGCCGTTCATAGACAAGGTATTGTGTGATGTTACACCTCTGGATGTTTGCGATGTACTATTAGGCCAACCATACTTGTGGAGGCGACATGTTGTGTATGAATCAAGGCCTCTCGTTGTCATTATTTCTTTGGATAATTAATTATATAGGATACTGGAGGTAGCCCCACCTACCGCCACTTCTTTGATCACTGCCAAGAAAGGCAGCAAGCTCATCTCACAGACTAGGAAATTCATTTTCTGTCTAGTTCACTCCCAAAGTAAGGGGAAGATCGTTGCTACATCCATGACCCCCACAAAGGGTTCCTCCATGTAGCAACAACAACAAAGGGATACGGTCATGACAGAACACAGGAATAAATTCTCCATATCCACAGGAGTACCACAAAATTTTCAGGTGGGCAACAAATTTTGTTTACATCTACAAAGAGAACGCCTTACCAGAACCCATTAGAAACATAGACCACTCCGACATGGTCCTTACACCAGTACCAAGGCTACAGGAAACAATGCTTTGAAGCACAACATTCCTCCATTCCTTGGCTTGCACCGAGTGTTCTATGTGGACTGTCGTCAATCATGCTTCCCACCATTTCTGGACACATCAGAGATTGCAGAACAGCTCACGAGAGACCCAGCTCAGTAGAAGATTCCTCATCTTAGGGAGGAACTCAACGCAATGGGGACCATTGCTTCCTAAGGGGGGAGGAATGATCCAGGTGGATGTTGGTGCCCACCCACCTAGCCCATTTGGAACCCCACAACTATCTCTTTTAGTTTTTCAGCTTCCATAATTGTAGCACAATTTACTATTTTTAGCATTTTTTCACGTCTTGAACTTCCGGAGCCGTTTTGAGGCCCTAAACGAAGTTTTTTGGGAAATATGGGTGCAACATGGGTCCATTGACCGATGTTTCCCTTACCAAAGTGGAATTGCTCAGATAGATCTTTCTAATGAGCTACTGTGCGCGTCAAATGGAGATTGTATTCCAAAGTTATGACCCCGGGAAGTTGATGTACCAATTTATCCAAACGGGGCCCACAATTTGGTGTTTCATCTTCTAGGGTTAGGTTTTGGAATGTCAAGGGTTTTCCATTGTTTCTCAACAATAAATAGGCCTTAGAGCCTCATTTTAACACGGTTCAAAGGCATGTAGCCACCACATCTCTTCTCAGAGATAAGCTACAATCGCCCTAGCTGGTCTATTTCCATTTCTGTTTGTAACCATATTTCAGTATTTTACAGTAATGAAATGAAGTATTATTTCCACTGCATATTTGTGTTTATGGTTATCTCTGTATTTTATTGCATTCCTATTTAAATCCGGATCAGTGGTATCAGAGCGGTTTGCTTTCTCTCTATTTTTCTTTGCATCTCCCCTTTGAGGTCTGGATATAAGGAGTTAGGGCTTGAACTGGTCGAACCTTTGCAAGACCAGCCTCGAAAATCCCGACGGCCGCCCATGGCGGATGAGAAGAAAGACGAAGGAATAGGAGATCCTATCAAAATATTGCTTGAAGAAGCCCTCGAGCGGCAAAGGAATGTGATGATGGATAGCTTTGTGCAGATCCTTCAGCGGCTACCCAGAGGCGACACATCAGCTTCTAACAACTACTCTGGAAACACCACATCGTTTAAGGTACAAGTTAATTTTGAAATCCCCATATTCGAGGGTAAAATAGATGCAGATGCCATAGACAAATGGCTAAATATGCTAGAGGGTTATTTTTCTATTCATGAATTTTCGAGACGGGAAAAGCTTGTTTTCACTCTTCTCAAAGCAGCCCCCCACGTCAAGGACTGGTGGAAAACCTGCTGTGAGCAGAAGAATGAAAGCACAGGCTCACTATTTTCAGCCGCACTCACTTGGGATTCATTCCTGGATGCCATCAAGGAGCAATACTACCCTATCAAAAGTTACGAGGACAAATACATAAAGTGGACCATGCTATGGTAGGGAAGGGACCAAGATGTGCCAGAGTTCACCAACATTTTTCATACCATTCGCACACAGTTGGGTATCAAAGATTCTAATCTGCATCTAATACTCAAATACCATGGCTGTCTACACAGATACATCCAGGAAGAGATGGAGTTCCTGAACATCTCCTCACTCAGCATGGCATATCGATACGCTATCAAAATTGAGCAAAAGTTCAAACAGAAGAAGTGAGACTTTGGATCTGCGAATTCGAAGACCAAAGGACAAAGCCAAGGCGGGGTGACCCAAGACAACCCATCTAAGCTGCAAGAAAAGAACAACACCACGAAGTCAAAAAAGGACATAGGAAAATGGTGTGACTTCCATAAGAGCCCCACTCATAACACAAGTGAGTGTCAGAGCAAGTAGTCATTGGTGGCCGAGTTGAAGGCTTCCGAATCAGATGCATGTTCCAACCTTGAGCCAGAATTCAACAAGGGGAATGGAAAAGGGAAGCAAATCATTGATGCGAATCCCAGTGCCACTATTGCCACTGCTAAGATCCAAAAAAATGATCCTAAAAATCCAAAGGAAGGGGAGTGTCTTTTGCCACTCACAGATGTGGGTGAAGGGCTCGTCGCTGCAATTCATTGTCGACAGTGGCAGCCAAAAGAACCTTGTTTCAGTAGAGGTTGTGAAGCGGTTGGGCCTACCGACTACACAAAATCCACAGCCGTACAGTATTAGGTGGCTTCATGAAGGACGAGATCTCAAAGTTCGCCAATAGTGCCACCTTCCCTACAGCATGAAGCCCTTCACAAACGAGGTATTGTGTGATGTTACACCTTTCGATGTTTGCGATGTACTATTAGGCTAGCCATACTTGTGGAGGCGACAAGCCGTGTATGAATCTAGGCCTCCCACTGTCATTATTTCTTTGGATAATTCATTATATAGGATACCGGAGGTAGCCCCACCTACTGCCACTTCTTTGATCACTGCCAAGAAAGGCAGCAAGCTCATCTCCTAGACTAGGAAATTCATTTTCTGTCTAGTTCGCTCCCAATGTAAGGGGAAGATAGTTGCTACATCCATGACCCCCATAAAGGGTTCCTCCATCCAGCAGTAGTAGCAAAGGGATACGGTCATGACAGAACACAGGAACAACTTCTCCTCACCCACAAGAGTACCACACAAGTTTCAGGTGGGCAACAAATTATGTTTACATCTGCAGAGTAAATGCCTTACCAGAACCCATCAGAAACTCAGACCACTCCGACATGGTCCTTACACCAGTACCAAGTCTACAGGCAACAATGCTTTGAAGCAAAACATTCCTCCATTCCTTGGCTTGCACTGAGTGTTCAATGTGGAGCGTCGTCGACCATGCTTCCTACCATTTCTGGACACATCAGAGATTGCAGAATAGCTCACTAGAGACCCAGCTCAGCAGAAGCTTCTTCATCTCAGGGAGGAACTCAACGCAATCGGGACCATTGCTTCCTAAGGGGGGAGGAATGATCTAGGTGGATGTTGGTGCCCACCCACCTATCCCATTTGGACCCCCACAACTATCTCTTTCAGTTTGTTAGTTTCCGTAATTGCAACACAATTTACTATTTTTAGCAGTTTTTCAGGTCCTGAACTTCCGGAGCCGTTTTGAGGCCCTAAACAACTTTTCTTGGGAACTCTGGGGGCAACAAGGGTCCATGGACCGATGTTTCTCTTCCCAAAGTGGTAGTGCTAAGATAGATCTTTCTAAAGAGCTACTGTGCACGTCAAACGGAGATCATATGCCAAAGTTACAACCCCAAGAAGTTGATGTAACAATTTACCCAAACGGGGCCCACAATTTGGCTTTCATCTTCTAGGGTTAGGTTTTGGAATTTTAAGGGTTCTCCATTGTTTCTAAACAATAAATAGGCCTTCGAACCTCATTGTAACACAGTTCAGAGGCATGTAACCACCACATCTCTTCTAAGAGATAAGCTACCATCGCCCTAGCTGGTTTATTTCAGCATTTTACAGTAATGAAATGAAGTATTATTTCTGCTGCATATCAGTGTTTATGGTTATCTTTGTATTTTATTGCATTCTTGTTTAAATCCAGATTAGTGGTATTAGAGCGGTCTGGTTTTTTTTTGTTTTTCTTTGCGTGTCCCCAACAAGGTCGGGATATAAGGAGTTAGGGCTTGAACTGGTTGAACCTTTGCAAGAACAAACTCGAAAATCCTGACGACCTCCCATGGTGGATGAGAAGAAAGATGAGGGAGTAGGAGATCCTATCAAAATCTTGCTTGAAGAAGCCCTCGAGCGGCAAAGGAACGTGATGATGGATATCTTTGCGCGGATCCTTCAACGGCTACCCAGAGGCGATGCATCAACTTCCAACAGTTACTCTGGAAACACCACACCATTTAAGGTACAAGTTAATTTTGAAATCCCCATATTTGAGGGTCAAATAGATGCAGATGACATAGAAAAATGGCTGAATCTGCTAGAAGGTTATTTTTCTATTCATGAATTTTCGAGTCGGGAAAAGATTGTTTTCACTCTTCTCAAAGCAGCCCCCCATGTCAAGGACTGGAGGGAAACCTATTGCGAGCCAAAGAATGAAAGCATAGGCTCACTATTTTCAACCACACCCACTTTGGATTCATTCCTAGATGCCATCAAGGAGTAGTACTACCCTGTCAAAAGCTATGAGGACAAATCCATAAAGTGGACCATGCTGTGGCAGGGAAGGGACCAAGATTTGCTAGAGTTCACCAACATTTTTCATACCCTCCGCACACAGTTGGGTATCAAAGATTCTGATCTGCATTTGGTACTCAAATACCATGGCTGCCTACATAGATACATCCAGGAAGAGATGGAGTTCATTAACATCTCCTCACTCGGCACGGCGTATTGATACGCTGTCAAAATCAAGCAAAAGTTCAAATAGAAGAAGCGAGACTTTGGATCTGCGAATTCAAAAACCAAAGGACAAAGCCAATGCGGGGTGACCCAAGACAACCCATCGAAGCTTCAATAAAAGAAAAACACCATGAAGTCGAAAAAGGACACAAGAAAGTGGTGTGAGTTCCATAAGAGCCCCACTCATAACACAAGTGAGTGTCAAACCAAGCAGTCGTTGGTGGCCGAGTTGAAGGCTTCCAAATCAAATGCATGTTCCAACCCTGAGCCAGAACCCAACAAGGGGAATGGCAAAGGGAAGCAGATCATTGATGCGGATCCCAACGCCACTATTTCCATTGCCAAGATCCTGAAAAATGGTCTTGAAAATCCAGAGGAAGGGGAACATCTTTTCCACAAATGTGGGTGAAGGGTTCGCTACTGCAATTCATTGTCGACAATGGCAGCCAAAAGAACCTTGTTTTAGTAGAGGTCATGAAGCGGTTAGGCCTACCGACTACACAACAGCCACAACCATACAGTATCGGGTGGCTTCATGAAGGACGAGATCTCAAAGTTCGCCAGCAGTGCCACCTTCCCCACAGCATCAAGACCTTCATAGATGAGGTATTGTGTGATGTTACACCTCTGGATGTTTGCGATGTACTATTAGGTCAGCCATACTTGGGGAGGCAACATGTTGTGTATGAATCAAGGCCTCGTGCTGTCATTATTTCTTTGGATAATTCATTATACAAGATACTGGAGGTAGCCCCACTGACCACCACTTCTTTGATCACTACCAAGAAAGGCAGCAAGCTCATCTCCCAGACTAGGAAATTCATTTTCTCTTTGGTTCGCTCCCAAAGTAAGGGGAAGATCGTTGCTACATCCATGACCCCCACAAAGGGTTCCTCCATGTAGCAGCAATAGCAAAGGGATACGGTTATGATAGAACACAAGAACAACTTCTCCTCACCCATAGGAGTACCAAACAATTTTCAGGTGGGCAACAAATTTTGTTTACATCTACAGAGAGAACGCCTTACCAGAACCCATCAGAAACTCAGACTACTTCGACCTGGTCCTTACACTAGTAACAAGGCTACAGGAAACAATTCTTTGAAGCACAACATTCCTCCATTCCTTGGCTTGCACCGAGTGTTCAATGTGGACTGCCATCGACCATGGTTCCCACCATTTCTGGACACATCAGAGATTGCAAAACAGCTCACCAGAGACCCAGCTTAGCAGAAGCGTCCTCATCTCAGCGAGGAACTCAATGCAATGGGGACCATTGCTTCCTAAGGGAGGAGGAATGATCTAGGTGGATGTTGTTGGCCACCCACCTAACCCATTTGGACCCCCACAACTATCTCTTTTAGTTTTTCAGTTTCCGTAATTGCAGCACAATTTACTATTTTTAGCAGTTTTTCGTGTCCTGAACTTCTAGAGCCGTTTTGAGGCCCTAAACAACGTTTTTTAGGAAATCTGGGGGATGTGGGTCCATGGACTATTGTTGTCCTTCCTAAAGTGGTAGTGCTTGGATAGATCTTTCTAACGAGCTACTGTGCACATCAAACAGAGATTGTATGCCAAAGTTACGACCCCGGGAAATTAATGTACCAATTTACCCAAACGGGGCCCACAATTTGGCGTTTCATCTTCTAGGGTTAGGTTTTGGAATGTTAAGGGTTTTCCATTGTTTCTCAACAATAAATAGGCCTTCGAGCCTCATTGTAACACAGTTCAGAGGCATGTAGCCACCACATCTCTTCTTAGAGATAAGCTACCATCGCCCTAGCCTGTTTATTTCCATTTTTGTTTGTAAGCATATTTCAGTATTTTACAGTAATGAAATGAAGTATTATTTCTGCTACATATCTGTGTTGATGGTTATCTCTATATTTTATTGTGTTCCTGTTTAAATCCGGATCAAGTCATTAATATGTATCCAAATATGAAGTTTGTTCTCCTCCTGTGAATGTCTTCAAAGGCTTTAAAAATTGCATTCAAGACAAAAGAGTACCAGTTCAGTACCTCCCCCTTGCAGTAGTGTTCTGCAACTAAGATTGCATCTAGGGTGCACTCATTTCTTGTGAAATGCCTCATTGTTTTCCCCGGATTTATATAGCAGGTGAATCTTATTTCATCTTGGTTAATAAGATCAATCCTCATGCCTTTTACCCCACGCTTTGTGTTGTATTTCTCATAATAGTCCTTGTCTCATCATCCCTCCTTGGAACATTGTATTCACTACATTCCCTCCTGCTGAAAGCCCTGTTAGATGATGGATATCATTGACATGAACTGGATATTCTCTATCCAACCACAATGATCCTCCATGTATTCTACTAGCTAGGAGCTTCATGTACTACATTGGCGCCAGTTGCGTGTTGAAAACAAGTAGGCTCCATAGATTAATTAATGTTGATCTCTACAAACCTCTAAAACCCTCTTTGAATCTTGTTATCATGGTTCCATCTTCCTTCAAAAATTCCTCTGTGTATACTTCCTTCTTTAGTGTTGGGAATTGGCAGCAATCCATGAGATCATTTTCCACTAAAGTGGCTTTGTCATATTTTCCATATGGATTTTGCAATAATGTAATTCACTCATCAAGCTTGTCCTCTGGAACTGAAATAATTCCTTTTTCCATTTCTCTTCATCTTTGGTGGTCAATTGTTATCGGAGGTATAGATGCTTTGTGTCTCTGTTGTTGTTGTTTCTGAGAGAAAATTTGAAGTTCTTCTATCACCCGTGTTTACAATTTTGTAACTCCTTGCATCGCCATGCAAATTAAGTAGATAAAACTTGACATGACATTTTCTCATTGGACTTGATAACTAATTACTAAGACAACTTTCCCTATGCATATTAATCGTGTTTTTTCATCATCTAGTGACTTGGCTCTGACTAAGATGATGTAGCACAAGGAAATTATAGAGTGGGCTACATGGATAATAAAGTTTCTACAATGATGAATAATTATTAGTTGATTTAATCCCCAACAAGAAAATATTTTACAGAACTCCATCTCACATGTGCATTATTAGTTACATGTTATGGACAAGATGTGCAATATGACGAAAAGGACACTTGGCGTGTGTGACTTTCCCTCCCCTCAACCATAAGTGGGTTGCAATGGGATGGTTTCGCAACCATATTGCATTTTCTTTTCTTGCAAAAATTTAATAATAAAACCATGGACTTTAACTGAATATGTGACTGATTTATGTGACTCATTATTGTAGACTGACTATACACACACACACACACACACACACACACACACACATATATATATATATATATATACATACATACATACATACTTTCTTTCTTTTTTAGAAACTGACTTGCAGTCTCATCTCCGAGACCCTCTTTAATTTGATGGCACAACTCTAGGATTGTGGAAAGGATTCAAGCGTGTATCATTCACCCATCCTGGTAATAATATGCCATCCATTTGTGCCAGCTTTACTGCTCCAGAATATTTATCTCCGAAACTATGAAAGGTCCCAACCAATGCATTTGTAGTTTTCCTGGAAACCTATGGAACTTACTGTCATATAATAAAGCATGATCCTTTGCTTTGAAGGTATTCTTTTTGATGTGTCTATCGTGCCAAGCCTTCTACCTCCCCTATTCCACTGACTTGTGAAACTCCACTAAGAACCTTGATTCGTCCAATTCCATCAGTGGTTCCATTCTTTCTTTCAAATCTACATTGTGTGTCATCTTGGTGGCCTAAGATATAAAAATGCTCGGGACGATGAATTATGTTGGTACTACCGCTTCCCTATCATAGACTAGTTGGAATGGTGTTTTCTTGTGTGTCCTTTTTACTCCTATTATGTAAGGCCATAAGGTTGCTGGTACCCATTCATCCCAATCATCCCAGTTTGCTGATACAATTTTTTTCAATCCCCTCTCAAGTATCTTATTAAATGCCTCAACCGTTCCATTATCTTGCAGATGGTACAGGCTACTTTTTTTATGTTGAGTCATGAAATTATTTAGGAGAGAAGCAAAAATTTCATTAATTAAATGTGTCCCTTGATCACTGGTTAATATTTTTGGACATTCAAATCTTGATACAATGCACTCAAAGATAAATCTTGTAGTTGTATCCATTGTACAATCCTTGACTGGTGCCACCTTCGCCCATCGAGTGAGGTACTCTGTAGAGGTTATGATGTATCTGGCATTTGAATGTCATGCTGGTGGCATGATAGGGCTGATGAAATCTACTGCCCATTTTTCAAAGATTTGTACCGTATCAACTAGTTTTAAGGGTAGTTCATCTCAATGTGATGGCTTCCCGAATCTGTGACAAACATCATAACTCTTTGCGTATTATTTAGTGTCCTTATGGATAGTGGACCACCACAACCTAGCCTGCAGTATATTTCTTGCAATAGCCTTGCCTCCAACATGGCCTCCCTCAACTCCGACATGACACTTCCTTAACACTTCCTGCCTTTCATGTTGAAGTAAACAGCGCTGCAGAATTTGATCGAGCCCCAGCTTGTATGGATGTCCTGTGATTAATTGATAATCTGCTACTCATACTATTAGGTGACGCTTCTTCGTCGATGTGTATCCCTCTTGGCAATGTCCTGTTGTTAGTAGTGGAGAAATTTCCTCCAAGTAGTATGGAATTTCCTCCATCTTGAATAAGTTAGCATCTGGCAGTTCATTGTCCAATTGTCCTCCATTCTCTCCTGACTCTAACCTTGATAGGTGATCTGGCCACACATTTAGCCTTCCTGGTTTTCTGACCACCTCGAATGTGAATTCTTGGAACAATAGTAACCACCGACAGATTTTGCCTTCTAACACTGGCTTGTTCACCAAGTATTTTGAAGCCAAGTGATCCATGAAAAAATTGAATGGTGCTCCCAATAGATAGTTTCTAAATTTCTATAGCGAGTGAACCATAATCAGTGCTTCTCTTTCTGTCATTGTGTAGTTCTTCTTGGCTGTTGACAATTTTCTACTGGCGAAGTAAACTGGGTGATCCATATTTCTTTCTCTGGGTTGCACCAATATTGCTCTTAATGTTATTCGTGAAGCATAAATATGTACATGAAATTGCTTATTACAAGTAGGGTATACAAGAATAGGGCCGCTTAGAAGTTTTTCTTTCAATCTGTTCAGTGTTGTTTGCCATGCTTATGTCCACCTGAAGAGTTCTGTTTTTCTCAATAGTTTCTCCATAGGAGCTTTCATCGAAGCATATTTCTAGATGAACCAACGATAATATCTCGTGTGGCCCATTACTGATTGCAATTGCTTTATGTTACCTGGTGGCTCCATGTTTATAATTTCTATAACCTTTGCAGGATCAACACACACCCCATCTTTGCAAACAATATGATGCAGTAATGCTCCGAATGGAACATCAAAGATGCACTTCTTTAAATTTAAAGAAATATGTAATTACCTTCACCTCTCAAACATGACCCGTAGTAGACTGGTGTGCTTTTTTAGAAAACTGTATACTATCCAATCATCCATGTATACTTATAGAAACCTAGGAATATAGTTCCTAAAGGCATCTATAACATTCCTTGAGAACATTGTTGGTGCATTCTTGAGACCGAATGGCATTACATGAGAAGCATATGACCCCCATTCTGTCATAAAATTCGTTTTCCTCTTGTCCTCTTCTGCTATACGAACTTGATGATAGCCTGAAAATCCATCTATGCAGAAGTATGCTTCATTCCCTACAAAGTTGTCTAGTACCTCATCACTAAGTGGTGTTGGGATGGGATCATGTACTCACTCATTGTTCAGACTCCTGTAATCTACACAGACTCTGATCTCCATAGCATCTTTCTTTTTCTTTCTCATAATTGGGATAATCCATTCCACTTCATCTGCCAATAATATAAGTCTAGATTATAAATTTTTGTCAATCTCTCCCTTGACTTTTTATTTCACTCTTGAGTTTAGCCTGTATGGTTTGTGCTTCACTAGACGAGCATCTGGTTTCAACACAATTTTCATTTCTCATATGTCCCATTTTTTCCCTTTTAGTTTGGCTACCAAGGCTAGAAATAAGTCTTCGTATTAGCACAATAGATCGAAAATATCCCTAGTTGTCTACTCGTCCCAATAATCTCCGATGGATTCCATATTGCGTTTATCATCTGAGTCGATGTTATGCTTCCGCAGTTTCATCAAGAGCAGATGTACGACATCTCCTGCGAGACTTTCTTGAATATCTCATTCACCTTCTGTTTCTTGAAATGTCAAGTGTCTCAATCCTTCTAGATCATCCTCCTCTGGCTCTGTGTCTACTTTGTTTCAAGACATATATTATGGAAACCTTGCTTCATAAAAATACTGTAGAAATTTCTTGTAAACGCAACCTTCCCATAGTTGTCCTGGAGTAAATAGGATCCTTTTGCTGGAATACAAGGTTTCATTCATGCATCGATCAACATTCTTGAATGAGAAGTTGTTGCTAAATTGGCTAGCCATGATATCCCAATCTGTTGTCTGTCTACGAATTTCTTCATCTATATACCATGCTTGTGGGATTGTACCTAGGGTGTGTATGAATAAATGTACCCAAAGTTCCTTCTCCACTTTCTCTCTTTCCCATTTTTTTGTGTATTCTTCTAAATGTTTTCTAGGATCTAATTTTCCTCTACACTTCACCTTGTCATGCAGCCGGTCTCCTTCTTGACTAAACCTCTCTCCCATGGCTCGCTTGATAGTCTCCCATTCACGCAATGTGTTGTGATGTGCTTTCCACCACCTTGATGGGGTGGCATGTAACACAATAACTAATAGTGGGACTTTGTGATCTTCTCTTATGTTTATGTCTACTTTATTTAAAAAAGTGCCTATTGATTCAATACCATGAAATGTAGGATATTTTCTTACCTATGACTCAATCTAATTTATCCTACATATCTTGGCGCAACGTCTGGTATCAATTTTGTATCTCCCTTGCTTCCATGCATCCCAAGTGGCTTCTGAACCAACTTCTAAGCTTTGGATACTCCTCCAGCTAACCGATTCTCTTGCTGTGGGATTTATGTAATATTTTCATTTTCCTTCCGTTAGCATGTACAATGGGTCTAACATTCCTGGCTCGTCTCAGTCATACACAGGTTCAGTGAACCTTGGTCCTTGATATGGATCTATCATTTGTATTACCTGCATTCCTTCTACTTAAAAATTCCTCAACTCTTTCTTCAGGTCGATGATAGCATAGTTCTTGTATCCCCAGTTGATACCAAGAAGTGCTAGGTACAGGTCCTTATCACCCATTATATCAATTACTTCAAATTCAGTATAAGTCTTCATCCCTGCTACATCCACCTCTACATCTTCCAACCTTCCAATGGGCAAGATGCAATATTGATTCACCATTCGCAATTGTATTGGTGAATATTTAAGTTGTGGCTTCCCTAGTGCTTCCCATGTCCTTCTAGGTATAATTTTTACATCCGACCCCAGATCTAGCATTTTTTCCTTAATCTAGAATCTTGCAACTTGAGCATCAATCCATAATTCTCTTCCAGTTCTATTTTTTTTCGTTGTGCCCTTCTCGCATGTCTTTCAAGCAAGTTTTTTGATATTGTTTCACCTTTATCCTCATCTTCTAGCAATATTTCTTTCAAACTTCTGCGCAACTCTTTTAACATCTTCTCATTATCGACAATCTACAGAAATAGCTTAAAACATTCTTCCATTGGTCAAGCGTTAACGAGTATGCATGTATCTTGTTTTTAGTCTTCCTTTGTCTCTGTCAATCCCTCAAATAATTTGCCTGCTTCCTGATAGTATTGTTTTTGTTGGGTGGGGTTGTATGACTTCTTTGGGGATGTTAGCCGAACAACTTAATACAGATCTTCCAAATGTCGATCATCCCTTGTCCTCTTACCCCCTCTAGTAAGTATATTCATATTAGTTACGGGTCAATAATTCTTGGTTCTTTCTTCCCATTTTGCAATCAACTCAGGACAACCATCTGTGGCATGTGCATTGACCCTGCATTGTGAGCACCATGGTATTCTGGGGAGTAGAAATTCTATGCCAACATGCCCCTCCTAGTCACACTTATAGCACCTTACGGGACCTCTCCCTCCTATTCTTCCTCCTCTCATAGCTCCTCGTCTTCCCTCACGACCAGATTCGTTGACTCTGAATGTAGACCTGTCTAGCTGCTTTGCTAAGGTGTCTAATGCCCTGCAATGGTCAATGTGATGTGTTTTGGATGCACAAAATTCACAATAGTTGTTATTCGGTACATTGGAATACTTTTGTAGTATTGTACATACCCACAGAAAATGTCTGTAATTCCTACAAACTTCACAATATTCTTGTGTCTCTTGGCCTAGGAAAGCTCATTGTGCTCTTACTGCTGCAAATATTGCCCTAGGTGAGGCTCCTGATGATCTTGAAATCCCCCCTAAATTATTGGTGCCATTCACCCTTAGGAATTCATTCGTAACATGTCCTTCCACCAGGTAGTGAGTACACCATACATTAGGTCTGGCTAGTCAAATTGGTTGTAGGTCTTTCAGTTTTTCCATTAAAATGGAAATCTGATCTTGGAGGCCCATGATTTACAGGTATTGTGATCCCATTCCCCCTCGATACTCATGTGGGTATCCTTCCATGGCCTTTATGTGTGACGCTTATTCTAAAGCATCTTGGAGAGTTCCAATCTTTTGTTGCATCAGTAGTGTTCTTTAAGGGGTAGGAGCACTTTGATGAAGCCATCTCTCTAATGATTAGGATCTATGGTGTAGCTCAGCTTGCCATTAGCATATTTAAAGCTTTGCATCAGTTCCCATGCAGTTTCACCTTCCTTCTGCTTTATCTCCCATAATTCCAACAATCCATGTTGGTCAGTTTGTGGTACATTGAATTCTTGAACGAAGCCTCTCTTAATATCATCTACCGTGGATTTCGGGTTTTGTTTTGCCCATTTTATAAACCAACGTAGAGCTCTTTCCCTTAAGATGGGTTGGAACTAAATTGATTTGACATTATCTAGCATTTGGCGTGCTCTCCATATAGCTTTGCAAAGGTACTAATGTTGTCCTATGTCTTCATTCCCTCTACCAGCAAACTCAAGATATCTAGTAAAGGATCCTGTCATGTTGACCCGAGTGTGTGCTAACAGCACAAATCCTTGGTTTCCAGTTTTCTGAGATCCTCGTAATCCCAAATTACTAGCACTACTAGTTCCATTGCTATTGAATGTATTAAAACTAGCCTTATACTTTTCATGCACAGTGTGTACTTGTATTGCTCTAATTAACTTAGCAACAAGTTTATCAGGGTTATTGTAAAGCACCAAGGGAAGTTCGGGGTGAACACTACCTATAATTCAGGGATTCTACTACTGAATTCTTGTGGATGTTTCATCTTCAATGAAGAATCTTCTCATGACATCACACATCTCACATTCCATTTCCTCTTCGTAATTTTCGTGAACATTTCCTTTCGGCACCTTTCCCTCAACCTGTAAGGGAGAGTCTCTATTATTATCCTAGCTTATGTTTTTCCAATTGGCATTCCTATCTTGTTCTGCCTCTTTCTCCGTTATCTTTCCTTCTTCCGAGCCCCCCGACACCGCTCCTTCTTAATGAGATCCCATAATCTCTTTTTCAGCATTTGTACTACTCTTTCCTGCCACATTTTTGCTAGTAGAGCTCTCCTTTGTGGTCTAATATCTCTAGCTCTCCACAATCCTTTTACATCCATTCCTTCAGAAGCATCTACATTCCCCAAACGGTAGCATCCTCCCCTTAGGATCTTCCCCTAGTACTAGGGTTTTATGCTACCATGGTTGATCAAGTAGAAGTAGGATTCCTTCTTCTACCATGAACATCTTAATCCACAAAGGCACTTCACCCACCAACCTCCCTCTTAATCCTAACTTAAACACTATGTCTGCCCTTGAAAGGGACTAATAGTTCTCTCTTGTGAATTTGACTATGTATCCATCTACGGTAGTTTGTACCCAAAAATACCGCCCTTCTCAGATCGATATCCAAGCGTCAAAGTAATGCAAGATCTATGGGAACCTCGTCGCGATGAGATGGTGTTGTTTCCTTCTAGCTGACTCTGTGCTTTTATCCTCCTCGGCCAATTATACAAGTCCTCTGGGAACTTACACTAGAAGATCTCATATTTGTCACTTGCAGCCTCCGAGTATAAAATTTCTTTACTCACTTTAGCTATAGGTAGGCTCTGATGAATAACATGCTCTGATACAAACTGATCTAATATTTTATCCCACCAATATTGAATCTCCTTCTTAAATATCCTCGACACCATATTATAAACCAATTGTTATAATTTCGGGTCCCGACAATGGAACCATTTGTTGGCACAAAATTGACATCAGGGAAATACCCTGGGTTCAAGCAAAAGGGGTCAACAATGGTTCATGGTAATATAGGACAACGTCGACATTTTCACCTTACCCTGAGGAATAAGGAGTCTCACCCGAGGCACATCGCGATTGAAACCAATAAAGTTTTAGTATAATTTCAAGGATATCTTAACCATTGCTCTATATACAACTCAAAATATACATTAAGCCTAACAACATATCATTATGATGATCATTCTAATATGAGAATAAACTCACAATATAAAAAACTTTGAGTAGGCCCATGAATCATAACCAAATACACATGTAATGCCAAGAAACCAGTCTGGTTTCTAATTTATATTAATCCAACAGAACATTGAATACATTATATATCTGGCATCAAGCTGCAACATAATACACAGAATACCATGGTTCCATAAGGTCTAGATCTCATTCTGCTCCCTGTTATGATATCCGAGCAATTTTCCCAATCCTCTGATAAAGTTCCTTTATGTCCCAGACCTCCTTAGACCCCAAAACCCAACAACATGTTTCTCCTTGTGGTATATCTCTTTTATCCTTTGCTACGATGCTTGAACTTCTAGTTTCATACGATTGTCTTTCCCCTTGGCTGCTTCTCATCCTCGTCTTTGTCCGCTCGGCTACTTTTGCTTTCTCCTGACACCTTGCCGCAACTGCCCCGCTAATGCATATTCTTGTCTCCTTTCCTAGCTATCCTTTCTACAACTTGACCATTGCTCCTACCACCTACTTTTCCTTCTTTGTATCTTCAAAACTTTCAAAAATGAAAACGAAGGCCCCAACAATAGTTGTAGGTAGAAGTTGTCCAAGTGATATTTTGCCTTCACTGTGCTGTCAGGGTCAAACAATGTAATCATCCTCTCCAACTGCTTCGTCATCTTGTGCAAATCACCTGGGAGAGCCAATGGTCCCTGAGTCATCCATTCCAAATTTTGGTTTTCCATGTCTTCTTCTTCTTCATCCTCCTCCTCTTCTTTAGAATCTGACAGTTCCAACTCTAAGTCTATTGGTTTGTCTTTGCCTCCTCCTCCTCCGTTGTCTTCCCCTTCGATTCCTGTACCAAAGTCTAAGCCCAAGATCACAAGGGTGTCGCATTCTCCCTGTTGGAAGACTGGAGGTTCCTCTCCATTCTCGATAGCTTCTGCCAGACCTTCAAGTGTGGCAAGAATTGCTTCTTCCACCGATGATAAAAAAACTCCTATGGGAGTGGTTTTTCACTTTCTTGATGCATATGGAAGATATTGTATTCCTGGGATCAGTTTGACTTCTTTCGTGAACTCACAAGTAATGGGATGGATGGAGTGAAGGTGCTGATAAAAAATTTCTTGTTCAAACCTTGGAGGTGAGGAGTAATCAGAGTCTCGCGTAGGTGAGAGGGAGTACAAGTTATTTCCTTAACCAGATTGTTGATGATTGGATGTGAGTGGACATTCAGGAATTAAAAACTAGTGACCCTAATTCTAGTGCCATAAATGTTGATGTTGCTAGACCCGTCAACATTCAAGGGATCTCCCCGGTATGAAGTCCCAACTAAACCTCACACCATTTGGTGTAGGAGTCTCATCTAGTATGATGGCCCGGTTTCCATTATCTTAAATGTTCGTCTTAGCTCTTAGTTTTCAGCACATGAGAGTGGTCTTCTTTGTCTTCAAGGTTCACGTGCCTAGTCAGTGCTAGTGTTACTTGTGTCAAGGTTCTTTCACCGCAGAGGGAGAGGGTGGAGGTGAGTGTCTAGTTGAAAGGGAAGAAGTCCCATTTCTGTTAGAGACACACAACACAAAAACACATGCATAGCTTCCGGAGGAGCGGTCCACATGCATGCGATAGTCATAACACACAAGAGAAGATATAACGTACAACATCCAGCGAAACAACCCAGGCGAGTGCGACAGTTGCTATAAAAATTTTATGGGAAAGGTTATGTTTGATGTCTGATGAGGAAACCCACATGGGAAAGACAATGTTCAAAACTTATACAACACATTTTCATCAATATATGTATTAGAGCAACCGAAGTAGTTCAATTGTTTAACACAGGTTAAAGCAATGTGCACTACAAGTGTTCAATATTAGTCTTAAAAACAGTTATAATGCATGTGTAAAAACATGTTGGCTTATTATCATGCTTCTGAATTAAGTGAAATTTCCAAGACACATCCATACACCATACATCACTAACCCCATGAAAGGGGTGTTGGATCCACTGCTCACTCCTAAAAAAAAGACTACAGACTGTCAAGGCTATGTGGGAGGAGCCAAGGTGAAAAGTCCTTTGCATGTACAAATGAGGGGGTATTTATAGCCAAGGGTAAAACTGGCCCTTGTGATTGTTCGACTTCCCTCATGATTTTTTGACTTATTTGACTCTTCAATTTTACATGACTCTTCGTATGACATGTAGGTCTCTTGGACTTCCACGTTACATTACATTGATTTACACAGTATGGCCCACAGTAGTGATGTGGCCGACATGACTGGTGACATGACTCAACAAAACAGTGCTAGTATGTCCATGTTGTTGTTGATCTGCATGATGAGCTACAGTGCTATTGGGTGATGGATGTGCTCTTAGTGTATCGTACCTTCACCTTTGCATGGCAAGGTGTGTGAAGTCTTCGATGGTCTTGGTGTTCGCTTGATGTTGCATGTGCATGTTTCTCCTTTTCTTGTACTTTGGCATGCTTCACATGTTCATTTGTTCGTGGAAACTTCTCCTGGTATGCATTTTCCATTCACAAAAAAATCCTTGCATGCATCGTCCATTCTCAAAAAGTTCTCCTCACATGCATCGTCTGTTCGTCCTTTCGCGAACACTTCTCCTTGCATGTTCTCTCCTTATTCATCCCGTCCGTCATTGCATCATGTCTTATCCATGTATCTATATCTGCAATCACTCATGACGAGATGACATCAAATCCATAAACCTCCTAGTCTACCATGATGCATTTTTGTTCACTTTCGGACACAAGTGATAGGGAAAGAGGACAAGGATATGAAATTGTGCAAGGCAAATTTCAAGATGGGATGCAGGCTCTAGGCACTGCTGGTGAAAATTGTGCAGAAGTCATTGGGAGACTGAGATGGACAATCCAAATCAACAATGTTTGTGCGTGCGATCTGGCTTGGCTGGAGGGCAGATCTCTGCAATTTCTTGGAGGAAGTAGCAAGCAGCAAAGGGGATTGGTAGCAAAAACTGTGCAATTTCTTTGTGGAGCTGGCACTTGGTTGCGGGATTTTCGGGAAAAAATGCGCATTTTTTCAGGGAGCTAGCAGTGGGCTACAAGATTGTTGGTGACAGAAAATACACAATTGCTGGGAGGCTGACTTGTTGAATGCTTCTGTGCAATTTCTGCACTCATAGGGATGTTGGGCAGTTGAAGGACTGCTCATAAAATCTGTGCAACTTTCTAAGTTAGCAGCCAACCGATTGATTGGGTGGCTTGCTGGAAAAAATGTGCAATATTTTAAGGGAGACAGAGATAGACACTAGGTGTCTGTATAGCTTGTCTGCTCAGTTTCCTTAGTCAGTGGAGCAGGAAATATATGCAACTTTTGTGCACATTTTGAGGGGAGAGAGTCTCGGGGTCTCTGGGTGGTCAAACTATCTGGTTGACCAGCAAGAGGGTTGGTTGTTGTGCATGCAGGCATGGCATATTGAAATGGATTGTTGGACAATTCTGCCCAGTTTTGGGTGACAATCGGCCGAGTTGATTCTGGGGTGGAGGTCCCGCTGTTAGAGGGTGATCATGTCGTCAGAACATTTGCAAAATGACTAAGTGTGTAAGCAAGTGAATTTGTGCATACCCGACATTGTGAACACGCACTCAATATGACTTAATGACAAGACGCCTCAAACCATAAAAACAACATATACTCATCATGACTGACCAATGGTGCAAGTGACAAGCACAACTCTTGTGATAGATGGTTGAACGACCGCGACAACACTTGTGTGACAATGCATACCGCTTTATGCGTGAGTGTGACGAATATTTACATAGTGAATATAACTTGTACACACAAAGCTAGACCTTTTGCATGACCAGAACATGGCTACAAGCCTGACATTGTGACCAACATGCAAAAAGATGTTCATTAAATGGTCAAGCAAGGAGGGTGCAAAGACTTGGCAAAATCTCATGGGGTGAGCCTGAGTGCCTGCAAACATAAAGTAAAAATCCAAAGGAGGCTTCAAAATTGGATGCCGGACAAAATTTTGGAGGGTGTGAAGTCGCTACAACAAAAGCCAAAGTGATGACAATAGAGATGAAGAAGAAGATTTGGAAGCCAAAGAGATGTTGAGATAGATGAAATGAAAAGTAGTATTTGGATTCCACAGATGAAAAGTAGTATGGAAGCCAGAGGAAAAGTATGGCATGGAACCTACATAACATGAAAAGAAAGTATGAGAAGCGAGGTATGGAAGCCATTTAGCTACAATACGTAAAACTTAACACCACTAAAAATTTCATGCTCACCATACGGTGATCCTCCCATGCTTGCTATGTGGTGTCTCTACATAACAAGTGAAAAATTAGGAAATAAGCCAAACATATTTTTAACATAAAATGTTTTCAAACTAATTTTAAGGTGAGATAGCATTAGTTCAGTTGAGCTTAGTTGAGTGTAAATATGGTGATGTTTGCAAAGTTTCACCTAGTAGGATGCCAATAAGGCCCCAAAGTCTCTAATTAGCGAAGAAAAAAATGTTACACGGTGTCCTTATTGTTTTATAAGTGAGGAAAAACATGTTTTTCAAATATAATAACAGAACTTTAAGTTAAGCATAAAAAATAATATAGAGTCCATACTCTATCGATCGTTATAATCCACCCTTTAGGTAGGGGCTAGTAAAAAACAAAGTCAATCTCTCAAATACATATGTCACCGTGTTTTTTCATATATGCTATTTGAAGCTATGTGTTTATCATTATACATTTTCAACCATCATTATAATTTTAGGCTCAATTTACCAAACTTTACAATTCAACACAATTAAAGGACTACATTGATGGAATTCATTATGAATATGAGCCTTTTATGAATAATAAGCGAGTAATAAAAATATTACTTCAATTGAGAGCGTAATAAGGTATAAGAGGAAATCCATTTCTTAAATTATGAAAATTATTAGTTTCTTTAAACAAAAGATTGGATTAGGATTTTTTAAAATTATTATAGATGTCTATAAGTGGTGTATATATTTAATTTTTTGTTTGAAAAAAAAAATAAAAAATTGATGAACTAGTAAGGACACTTTGTTCATTTCGTAGAGTCTTAGTTTTGATTTATCCATCTCTTCAAAACTTTATGAAATATAAGCATATAAAGAAAAGTACAATGCATGATTTTCATAATTGATTTAGCTATAACATATATTTAGTAATGCTATTGTTAACATTATTGTACTCTAGGCATATATTAGTAGTTTGGATGTAAAGAAATAATTATTGGCCCCAAATTGAGAATTAGAATTTCTTTTCAAATCACAACTGTAGGATCAAAGTTTGTAAAACGAGTCTAAAATGCACCATATAATGGGATAGGACATATTCACACATGATTAGCCCATTTAGTTCTTAGACATTATTTGAAGTGAAAGAGGAAAAAAGATGGAAGAAGAAGAAGATGAATAAAAAGAAAGAACTAGTAATATTTGTAACGAAGAAAGATAAAAATTGAGGTTGTGCATTGATTTTAGGCAGTTGAACAAGTCATTATGAGGAAAAAAATACCCTCTCCCTAGAATTCATGACTTTTTTGATCTATTAAGAGAAGCAAAGATATTCCCAAGTGTAGTTTTGAGATTAAGCGACCACCACATAAGGATAAAATAAGAAGACATTAGTATGAAAACTTTCAAAACTAGATATAGACATTGAACTTCTTGTGGCACAATTCAGTAAGACAAATGCACCAACTACGTTCATGCATTCAATGAATGGAATATTCAACAAAGAATTGGATAATATTGTCATAATGTTCTAGCATGACATTATTATTTACTTAATATTAGAGGAGGGGCGTGAAGAGCACTTGAGGTTGGTAGTACAAGTACTAAGAGAGAACCAACTTTATGCTAAGTTAATTAAATGTTCCTTTTATCATAGGTAGAATGATTATTTGGGACATATCATTTATGAGGAAGGAATAGCAATAGCCTCAAAGAAGCTTGAAGCTATTAAGGGATGGCCTACACCTAAGGATATATCATAGATAAGGTCATTCATAGCGTTTGTTGGATACTATAAAAGGTGCATAGAAAGGTTTTCCAAAAATTACACCTCTAATTACCTCTTTATAGGAAAAAGGAATTAAATATGAATGCACACTAGAGTGTAAAGCAAAATTTTAGTTGTTAAGGAATTTCTCACTATTGCACCCATTCTCAAGCTTTTTCATTCGAATGAATATTTTTTAGTATGTATAAATGTTTGCAAAAAGGGAATTGGTGGAATTCTTACATTGAATAGACATGCTATTTTTTGTGAATCCACGAAACCTAGGGAGCATGAGAAAAAATATGTTACGTTGGATTTATAGCTTGTTTCCATGTGTCATGCATTGAATATGAGGATATTATTTGATGGAAATAAATTTTAGATTAGGAAAGACCATAATGGTATGAAATATTTGTTTGAAAAATAAACTTTAATTCTAGGAAAACAAGATGGTTGAAATTTCTTTGGGAATATAATTTTGATATCAAGCATCTTAAAGGGAAAGAGAACAACGTTGTTGATGCACTTAATAAAAGAATACATACAATTCAAGATACAACCACTGACATGTGAAAATTAGATTTTAATAATAGAGCTCTCCTTCTAGATAGACATTATCTACAAGTAAAAAAGGATTACAATATGAAAATGCACAACAAAATTATGATGGTTGCAAGATATTAGAAAATTACAGCCTTATGCATAAAATTAGTGTGTATGTTGCTAATACTTACCAATTAAGGTTACTAGTATTAAATGAAATGCCCAATGTTCTTTATGATAGACATCATATATGTTAAAAGACAATTGTAGCAATAAGAAGCTAATATGTTTAGCTAGGAATGAAATAAGTATTGCTCATTATATGGTCAGATTTATGGAGTGGAAAAGAGGAAAGGTTGAGTATAAAAATCTAGCAAGTTTGCTACAACTGTTATCAATGTCAAAATGGAAATGGGAAGTGGTAGCCATTGATTTTATCACTAAATTTACCAAGGAAGTAAGGAAACATGATCAATATTGGTAGTAGTGAACAAGTTGACCAAATATGCTCACTTCATTCCAAAATAGTTAACTCATATGGAAGCTAATATAACAAAGGTTTATATGAAAAAAGTGTGACACCCATGACCATTTCACTGCCAACCAAAAAATTCACTTAATTGTTTCTATCTACATCATCATTAATATAATCTAAATCTCTAACATTATACAATTTTACAATTTAATTTTTTGTGAAACCTTGCTTTTAATCATAACTAATAAGTTTGACTTTACTTCTTTGTATATCCTACTCTTATATATATATAAACATAAACCTTTGTCTTCTTCATCTATAAAAAAATACAGAGGAATTGCAATGTCGCTTGTTGTATTCTTAAGAAAAAATGAATATCATGAAATTCACTTAGTTGCCAAGTTATTAAGGATCTAGATAAGTATTAATTACTCCATTGAAAATGACTCAATAACCAAAGTACCCAATTTTATATAGATAGAATTAGCATTGAGGACCAAGATAGATTAGATTCTTTTCATCCACGAGATCAATATATAGGAGACAGACTTAAGCCTCTTAGGTTCTAGGAGTGGCTACAACCTCAACAATTAGTCTTTTAGTAGCATGGTTCTTTATTTTTATAACCCTGTTGTTGAAGTGTATTTGCTTCATTCTCCCAATAGCGAGGTTCCATTGTGAGAGTTTCGAAAACAAAATTTTAAGATATCAAGGTCTAGAGATATCGAAAAACCCATATAGTGTGAGAACCTCACAAATTTCTGAGGTCCCAATAGCACTACATTCGAAAACGGAAATTTGAGTGACAACAAAATTCCCGTCAAGAGAGTTCTGTTAATTAGAGCTGGGCCATATCAGGGTTTAAGTTAAGTGGAATTGGTTAATTTTTTTAATGTTTTAATATTTGATATGGAGTTATTTTTAGTATGTTTTTTTGGATTTTTTGGTGTAGGAATTTGGTAGAAAAAATTGAGGTGAAATCTTGATTTGTGTTATTTAAACTGGTCTTTTGACTATAGATTGAGCACCCTGAAAATTTTTAGGACACTTAGATTGTGCAAGGATTACCCCTCAAACTTGGGGTTTCAATAAATTCTTGTTATATTTTAGAAAAATTAGACCAGAAAAACACAACAAAAACTTCTAAAAAATCACACAACTAAATTTAATGTTGCTACCTAGAAAAGATTTGCACAGTGAGAAAATTTATGTCAAAGAAAGTCCGTTGACCAAAGCTTGGGCATGTCAGGAATTTGGTTAAGGGAGTTGTCTATAATGCGACTTTTTGGAGATTCCGGTGACGGAATCTGGTGGAAGAAATGATGTTAAATCTTGACTTTTAGCAGTTAAAATGGTTTTTTAACTGCATATTTGGATTCATCTCCCTGAAAAACCCCTGGGAGCCATTGATTGTGCAGAAACTAGCTATCAAACATGGGATTCCAATGAATTGCTGCCGGATTTTGGCCGGAAAGATCCGCCGAAAAGGCTTTCAAAAAGTCGCGTTATAGACTACTGCTTGGTTAAGTGGCATTTGTTGTTTCCTCCGAGGTCCCTAAATCCGATACTATTTGTTAATAAATATTTGTTCGACGGGAAAATTTCTGTCAGAAAATTCCATCCACTGCCATATCGATACTTGGGTTAAGTGGTATTGGTTTAAATTTTAAAACATTGTTATTCTGAGTTTCGATAAGCACCAGGGCATAGTGCTTGGTCCTGGGTGGTGTTTGGGCATTCCACTTTAACGCTACATATTTAGTCTCTGGTGATACGGCGTGGGTGTTATACCCACATTTACATGTGTTAATAAATTTAGTGCTGTAACAGATACTGATTCCAACTGTAACATAATTAAATTAGCTTTGAAAAGTTTGAGTTGGGATTTACTACCAGAGAGAGAGAGTTAGTTAATTATTTCTAATTATGATACAAATTCTCATTACTGGTCATCCTGGATATTAATGGTTAGCTTACTTTTCTAGTAGGTGTTAGAAATGACCAGAATAATTCTTGTGCAGGAACTAATAGTTAGTGTTATTTATATCAGCGGTCAAGTTAACAATAGTATTTTTATAAAATACATATCCTGAAATTATGTGTATTCTTGATTATATGGATGGGTGCAGAGTGTATACGATTATATTATATTATATTATACATATCATTATATGGTATAGGATAGGTTTACTACAATTCAATGTATCTAATATCTAATATTTTGTTTTTCCATTACAGTGTTGATTTTTTAGAGGGCAATGATAGAAGGGTATATTTGAGTTGAGAGATTTATTGAGTTGAGAAGCTTATTCTACAGTCTAGTATGATGTGTAATGTTATGGGTCGGTCATCAAAATTGAAATTTTGTTATGTCCACTAAAATAAACATCTGAAAATTCTAAAAAAAACAAAATAACTATTAAAAACATTTAAATAATATAGACTCATAAAAAAATTTACACTTAAAAAAATTAGATCTCTAGACTTATATTAAATCCATATTTAAAATAAATCTATACAGATTATATTATATAATAATTTCATTATACTAGAATAAAAAATTCCTTCTCCGTAAAGTGTATCAACTTATCTAAAAATCCCATTATGCATAGACCCAATTAATGGATACTATTATTGAGTTTAAGAGAGATGAACAATGAGGTATTGTCCTTGTAATGGAATCATAGAAGGTAACAGAAGTATAGCGTAACAAACTCATATATACAATGGTTAGATATTAAAAATCATTGCACAAGTTGCCATGTTGTATTTTCCAGTTGATAGTAATTTGTGGAAGTGGTTTTAAATTCAACTTAATGCACAAGTGAGCTCATAGGTCACACTCAATTTCATTAACCTAAGCACCCAATGTAAAAGACATGCTATGAGCTCAAATGCATATGACAAAAAATTTTAGTTGACTAAAGACTACCTTGACACGTATGTAGAGATTTAATATATTAAGCATTGTTCTACCATAGAGGTAGAACACATTATAAAATTACGCACATAGAGATTTAATATATTAAGCATTGTTCTACCATAGAGGCAGAACACATTATAAAATTTTAGTGTGTACTTACTAGTGAGTTGAGTCTTCTCGATGGTGCAAGAAAATCCACAAGGTTGCAAACATGTTATACATGCAACTTAAGAGTTTCATTTCCATTAGTTATGATTTGTATTCATTTGGTGTGGCACTCCCACAATTAAAATCATAAGTTTTGTTGAATCAAACATTCATTGTAATTATGGATTAACGAGTAAGTATTTTCTAATTCATTCAATCGAATAAATTATGAATCCAAGATTTTTATTGTATTTTTCACCACTTCAAGAATGACTAGATTAATTCATCTTACTCGTAGAATTATCATCATAAGAATTAGATTGAAAAACATATAAAAAGAAAATAAATCTATATTTCAAATAATTATTTAAAACAAATACAAGAGGATCTAGTTAACACATACATAATTCGTACCAGGATATAACACAATTTTCTATATTGAAAAACCTTAGCATTTATATGCATGTCATTCAGATATGCTTCGACTAAGAATATTGAAAGAATGAATGACACTCATAGGTTAAATGGTAAATGAATTTATACTTAATAAAACTTTCATTCCTTTTCTATGTATGTTTTCATTCCTTTTCTATCTATGTTTACATTACTTCGTAATCAGAATTATCATTTCTATATCACATTAACCAATACAATTGGTCTTCATAAAAACTATTTCATATTCATATTTAGAAATATCATGACCATCTTACATTATAGATGTAATTGTCATTCATCAAACTATTTAAATAGTTATATTTAGAACTATCTTGAATATCTTACATTAGCAATACACTCTAACTTTTATCAATTAACTTATATACTAACTAACTTGTTATACAATTAATACATTTAAATTGAACCAACATAATATTGGTCACCATCAATCCTTCGTCAAGATGATAGAGAGAGAGTTGTGGATGATTTCCAATGGAGTTCTAACGTTATTTATAGGAGATCCAACCTTCATTCCTCGTATGTTTTTCAAATGTCACCAACTTAATAGTAACCTTTTTCGGAAGGGACTCGTAAGTTGTAATGTGGTGGTAGGAGAGATGGATACTCTAACAATGTGAAGGAGATCTTCTTTAACCCAAAGAGGTTTCCACTCATTAAAAAAATCCTTTTTGCTTGCTTCACGAGTATACTTTTTCCAAATAGTAAAATGTAAATTTCTGATATGATACATACTCTAAATAAAATCTAGTACACAATTTTGAAATATGTATTCAAATCTAGTATATGAAACCTCAACCAAAAAGATTTCATATTGTTTATATTTTTTGTTGCAAGCTATTTAGGAATATTCGAAGACTTTGGTTAGTTTGATAGACTTTCAATTTTGAGAGCCTTATATTATTGCTATCTTTTCTTTAATCGTGAACTTCATGGTGAAAGAACCCAACACTTTCTAACCTAATTCACGACTATAGTGCTAGTGGGTGAGATCAAAGATGTTGCCACACCCCTCCAAGGAAGATCCATTATGCTCCATACATCCCCATCACCCATGTGTGAGTCGTTCGAGAAGCACATAACCTACGTCTATAATCACTAAGTCGTCATCAATATTTGTAATAGTATATCATTTATAAATTCAAATTTCAACATCAATTGTACTCAATAATACAAGAAAAATCATTGTCCAAACATGCTCCTATGTGCCATTGTGGTGTCTTACAACACTCAGACAGTTATTAGTAGCATCTAAACATAATGATCAGTCATCTATACACACACAAACACACACATGAGAAGCAACATCGAAGTCATCAATATCATGATAAAATCATACTCATCAATATAGTCTAGACTAATAATCAAATCAAGCACATCATGAGTCATCATCCCATAAAATAATAAGCAGATCATCAACGCCTTATGTCCTTATAAAATAAAGTGCATGCCACAATATTTGTCTCTAGATTCAAATTAGAATTGAAAGTGTCTATCACAAGTTAAACTAACATGGGGCACTACATACACCCCCTCTTAATCTAAACTTCGTCTCAAAGTTTCATAGCAAGAAGGGAAATTGATGATGCAACTCCTTTGTGTCCTCCCAAGTAAACAAACTAGGATTGTAAATGTCCCATTAGGCCATTACTTGGTCCATTATTCAATGTCTAAATTGTTGAGTGTGTTGGTCCAATATGAAAACCAATTTATCCATGAGCTCACCCTCATCCATCACTTGGAAATGACTCAAATCAATAACATGCGACAGATTAGAAATGTAATGACATAGGATAGAGACATGAAATACATCATGCATGCATGCTAATGACATAAGTAATGAAATTTTATAAGCTATTGTTCCCTTCTTCTTTATTATCTTGAAAGGTTCCATGAATTATAGAGACAACTTCCCTCTCTTTTAAAACTGTATGGAGATATTTTGAGGTTTTATCCTTAATAATTCTTTACTTCCAATCTCATAGCTCATATCAATTCAATGACTATTAACATAACTCTTTTTTCTATCTTGAGATTCCTTCAATATTGCATTAATCATGGGAATTTGTTGTAGAACATTGTCTTTGAGATATTCCAATTTAGAGGTATCTTACTAGGCCTTTTATATAGGAACTTGAAAGGTGCCATTTTGATGGAACTTTGGTAATTGTTTTTGTATGCAAATTCAACCAATGGTAAAATGATTCTTGTCATATTTGTTCATCGCTTACATATATATGCAACATATCTTCTAGCAACTAGTTGGCCCACTTAGTGTGTCCATCCCTCTTGGGATGATAACTTGAACATAAATTTAGTTGGGTTCCCAAGGCCTCTTTGAAGGTAGTTCAAAATATGTTAGTAAAAAAATAACCCCTATTTGAGATAAGATTATTTGGTACTCCACATAATATTACTTTTATCAGTAAATATTCGAGCAATTTCAAGAGCCTTATATGTAGATTTAACTAGTATGAAGTGAGAATTTTTTTATCAAAGTTTCCACAACTACAAGTATGGAATCATGTCTCCTTGCTGTCATTGACGGTTCAACAATGAAATACATTGGTATGACTTCCCATTTTAACTTTGGTATTACATGAAGCTATAATAACTTGGAAAAATGTCTGCGTTTTTCCTTCACTTGTTGATACTCCAAACATGTTTCCATGAAATTTATGATATCATTCTTCATTCTTCTCCAAAAGAATAGCAACTTCAAGTCTAAACTCATCTTCTTGACATCAAGATATGCAATGTATATAGCTTGATGTGCTTCACTTAGAATTAATTGTTGTACTTCTTCATTCAGTAGCTCATAAATATTTCCATGATATTGTAGTAGACCGTCATTGTCCAACGTATAACCTTCATATTTCAACATCCTCTTTTAATTTTCCTTTAATTCCAATTTAACCTCCTTGTAACATTCGTCATTAAATTGCAATCCAAACAGTCTTTCTCTTATGTTCATCTTCAAAGGCTTAACCAAAAACATATTTGACCTTCAACTTAAGGTATTTGCCACCCTATTTATTGTTCTCTTTATATATGTAACATCAAATTCATATTCATCAATTAATTCTAATCACCTTCTTTGTCTTGCATTTAAATTGTATTAGGTGAAAATGTCTTGTAACCCATAATGATAATTTTTTAGTTCAAATATTCTTCTAGGAAAGTAACGTCTCCAAATATTTAACACATGAACAATAGTTGTCATTTCAACATTTTGCATTTGACAATCATCCTCATACATTTTGAGCTTCCTTGATGCATATGCAATCACTCTTTTATCTTGCATAGGTACACATCCTAAAACTTCCTTCGATGCATCGGTACATACCAAAAATCCATGCTCCATGATAGGTACTTTTAATCTTAGTGCAATTGTTAATAATTTCTTTAGATTTTTAAAGGCCTCTTCACATTTATCCATCCAAATAAACTTTGTATTCTTCTTTTGAATCTTCATAACGGGGTTTTCTATCTTTGAGAATCCTTTGATGAATCTATGGTAATATCCTACCATCCTGTTGAAGCCTCGAGATTCGCTATGACAACATGGGGGATAACCACCTGGTCTAGACCTTGAAAGCAACTCCTTTTCCATTTGGTATAGTGGCTCTGACTTGGGATAATGGGATCAGTTTCCCAAAGAGGATTGATTTGATAACGTTGATGGGGTAATATAAGACATAACGGGGAGAGATTCAATTAAGTATAATCTAATCTAAATAATAAACACATGCATACATCTTAATCTAACATTATCTAAGTATAAATATACCCAAGAATAAATTAATATATGCGATCTACAATGATGTCTCACAGCAATTGGTAATAAAGACCATTTAAATTCCAAAAGAAATGAAATCGTTTATCGATAATTGTTTTGGATATATAGTTAGACAAAACAATTGAGAGCAATATATCGCATATAGAAATTGTTCATGTTTTTAAAACAGAATCAGAGCTAAAATATCATACAAAAGTGCAATAATGCAGAACTATAATTCAGATTTTCATATATAAGACAATCAAGAGAAAGAGTATTGCTAATGCATAAATAAAACATAATCATACAATAAAAGTACCATATATGATAGGTCCTTCTCATGTGTTCAACAATATTGACCCAATTTCATTCAATCCAATACACTCTAAGAGTACAAAAGTGTAATTTCAGTAGAGCATGCTAGATATTCAAAGAAAATAGATCTCGTTCCATTAATTTCATCAAAACCTTTCCAAAAATACAGAAGTGTAATGTCTTGAAAAGTGTTTTTGATAAAACTATGGACCCTTCTCTAAATGCACAAGCGGGGTTTAAATACTAAAATACATGCCTCAAAAATAGACTATTACAAAAACAGTCAAGGGGGTTTCCAACAACCTTCCTTAGAGTGGGAAAAATAAAATTAAAAATAGAATTAAACTAATGACTAGCTCCTTTGAACTTGAACTAACTTAATCAACTAAATTGATCTCTGAGGTTGTAAATGTTGATCATTGGTTTGAGCTAAGGTGGATGGGTGATTGTGGATTTTAGATGCCCAAAAAATATGGCATCTGACAAATTTGGCACCATCTTTTGTGTAGAGGTTGTTAAACATTGTAGGGTCATCCATTGGCTATGTGGTTTTACTAGAAATTGCTAGTATGTCTCCTAATTTAGTCTGGTTAGCTATTTAATTGCTTCTTACCTTTCCTACGATGTCTATTTCCATTTTTGCTCTGGTTGTTTTACATTTGGTAGAAGCTCTGATATGCACTCTTTGACAAGGTTGGCACTATGGAGGTTTTCATTAATGGATTCTATTATACAGCTTGCTGCTCGTGATGCTAGTGTTGTCTCTCTTTCAGTCTGTTTCAACCGTGAATCCCAATCTGTAAACAAAATATCTTTGTGGGATTCCTCTATTTTTGGTAGGCCAACATTTCTTCCGTCCTCAAACTCTTGACTAGTGATAAATTTAGAAATATTTTTATGGATCTCTTCGTATTCAAACCTCATATCAATTACTTGGTTTGTTAATTTATCACTGGTCTCATAGTAAAGATTAATCTACGAGATTTTCTGGCAGAATATTTTTTCCTGTTGAATTAATAGGGAATTGAGCTTGATTGCTTCTTTGATCAATTTGTCAATTTGCGGGTTATATTTGAATTTATCTACCATGGCTTGCATTTGACGAATTTGCGAATCCTTTTCTAATAGGCTGGTCTGGTGATGTAACCTCATCTGCTCTAATTCCCTTTGAAGCTTAGCTACATGTTGTTCTACTTGCTGATTAGTTTTTTCTTGTTCTAATTGTTGTTCAAGCAACATAATTTTCTGTTCTTTTTCCTTTAGCAACATTCAGACTTATGTTGCCTTATCGATGGTTAATGTGGCATAAGATCTTGCGAACTATGACAACTTCGTGAGATTCTGGGATGAGTCAACAGAAGTGTCCTTCCACACAACATCCATTGGTTCATTCTCTAGAGTTGTAATAGTCATGGTGTCTAGTTTCCTTTTCTTCCTTTGTCTTTTAACTATAGCCTTATGAGTAGGACTGTAGAATATTTCTAATTGAGGTGTCTCTTCAATTCTCAAGACAATTTCGAAAGTAGGAAAAGTAGGAATAACCTCAATATCTTGAATACCTATAGCCCCTTGCTATGTTGTTTCTGGATTTGCTTTGTGCTGGTCCTGTTTGGGGGTCTGAAAATCATATGTTTCCTGAGTACTTTTTTGGAGCTTCTTATTAAATTTCTCCCATTTCTTGTCATGGTCAATGACTGGAACCTTCGTTGATTGAACTAAAGTGGAAGAAACCTCTACCTGCTTCTTTGCCAACTCTTATTCGGCCATTCCCTGAGTACTTCTAGCTGTATCTTTCTCAGAATATTTATTTGTGTTTCCTCCCCTATTTTGAGATTGTTGTTCTGAATTATCTGACTCATGAGTCGACTTCTCTTGGGTTTCTTCTTTAGATTTTTCTTTTGAATTTCCCTCCAAGCTTACACTAGGAGTTGGTTCTCTTATTGGTTCAATCTATAATAGGTCCAATGGGACCTTTAACAGTCTATTATTCCTATATACATGAAAAGCATTAATATCTTCTGGGCTTAACTGTAATGATGACAAATGTAAGGCCTGTGAAAATATTTCTTCTTCTTGAAAGGGGTCATCAAAGGAATCCTCTTCATGAGTGAACTGTTTGACTTAAACCATAATGGTAAATTCTTTAGCAATGTGATTTGGGTCATATTGTCTCCCTGGCACTGTGGCCAATTTTAGAGACATAATAATCTCTACTTATTTTACTGCATGTCCATAGTCGTGTAGTGTGAAAGAACCACATTTTAATGGGAAGGTTGGCCAAATGGATTTATTTTGTTCTTTTAGGGCTTTGGTTAAAACGTCGTCCCCTACTATCTGGCAAGCTATTTCTCTAGCCAATACCTTGTCTGGTATGTAATATGGTAGGACATACAGTGAAGAAATGCTCCCAGAAACTTTGATGTAAGTGAACGTCTCTTCATCGAACCATCTAGCCACTAGCAAGATGTCTACTTTGGCCTCTTCAAAAAACCTAGGGGTTGTTCTATCAAAAATGGTTTTATGAATAGGTAGCATAATACCCTAGTAGACTTTGTAAAAATGGGGATCGAATTGAGATTCCCACAAAATTTTATGGTATATATGGATGGGGAGCGGGTTCTATACAGTTCACTTCTAACCCATGTTTTGAAACTAAGAACAAAAACAAATTGCATCCATAACAAAAGAACCCATAAAGAAAGGGGGAAAAATTATTGAAGAAACACTTCTCTTCTGTCTATATTCCAGATGGCCTTTGCTAAATTGTCTGATAAAATCTTACTCCAGTTCATAATTGTTGCATTAACTGTTGCATTAATTAATGGGAGCCACTCCATAGAAAATTTGGTGCTATTGGCTTTATCGAATAAACTACAGATCATTGTTGCTGCAAAATTATGAGGGGAAGAGAGGGATGCTATTGGATAAATTACCAAGTTTATCCTATTTGAATTTGCCTCCACCTGATCTCCAGGTTTGTGTAACGTCCAATGGGTCCTCATTCTCTTTGGCGAAATTCTCAAGGAAATATTTGTTATAGAGATTTTAAGGCTCTAGTAGTTGGTACATTAGTCGCAGATTGTCTAGTGTGAAAGACACCATGACCTCTTGTATTTTATTCCTAAAAGTCTTGTCCGAGTCATCTACATTAGCAATTACCCATTTTACTATATCTATGTATGGTAATATCTTTGGTCTCACATCTGTTTGGTGCAACAAAGAGCATGCTACTTCAAAATAGGAGGCGTCAGATGATTCCTAAGTATCAGTTGCTGCCTTTGTTACCAGTGGCCTGGGATTCTCTTCTTCAAGCAGGTTATACATGGCCTCCTAGGATGTGGTTGCTCCATCTTTTTTGTAGGTCGTATCAAAGAAAAGTGGTATCATGTCTTATTTCTCAGATGCAGTAGCTTTTCCCTTCTTCACCATCCTTTCCAATGTTTTTTTTTTTCGAAGGTTTCCTGAAATGGAGAAATGGAAATTATTGGATAAAAACAAGGCGAAAATGACAGTGAGAATTTAATGATACATTTAACTCTGAAAGGTGACAATAAAGGAGATTTTATTTGAAAATTCAGATGAAAGATATCAAGTAACATCGAGCTGTTTTTAACATAAATGCCATTAAAACTTATTAAATACACACTAAGATATTTTATCATGGCCTTTATTACTCATTTAAGCTATCACATCGCAAACACGAAAGGAAAAGATTTAAGGTGACGAGTTTAAAGTGTGAAATTTTGATTAAGCCATTGTGATAAAATTATCGCAATATCACAAATTGAAATATTGCATTTTGGATTGTGCGCTTTTAAGAGTTGTTTAGAATTTTGTGAGATGCAAGGTGAGAGGCATACCATTTGTTGTTTAAAGCGCTTTCTGTTTAGATGAATATTTATTGCCTAAAGTGACCTTTTATTAAGTGTCAGACTTAACTATAGTTTATAACATTTATCACATACTTTTATCAAGTCTGGGTTATATCACATTTCAAAAGATTTTCATAGTTCACAAGATTGGCCTTTAAGTAGTGTCGTGATGCGATAACTGTTGGCTTTCTATGCCACAATATCGCAATTCGCATATTCCAAAAGGTTTCATTAGTTGTGCTTTTCGTGAATGTTGATATGCGATTGTAATAGGTGCTTTATTTTACAAGAAATACCTTAAGCCTTAGTTTTAAATGGAAATTTCAATGATATCCTAAGTTTGTTATGGTGATCCCTTCTTATCGCAATTCATAAATCATGGTTTGTTAATTAACCTTTGAAAAACATGATCTAGGGATATGTGATAAAGCAAGAATTTCTAGTTTGTAAAGGGATTTGACTTGATACCTTATATTATTTAGCAATTTATTTCTATTCTTTCAAAATGAAAGCCCTTAAGTGCTAATTTTTTTGGAGAATTTTTTATAAAGGGTCCCCATTTATTAATAGAATATTAATTATTAAATCATTAAATGGGGTTGTTGATGAACAATACAAAAATTGGCGATTCGCTGCAAGAACCAATTATCTCTGATAGTCTTTTGAAACTTCTAAAACTTCCAAAATAAAAGTAGTTCAAAAAATAGGAATTACATAAAATCTAATATAAGTAACATTTCTCTTAATAAGAAAACAAAACTCACCTAATTACCATCCACTTGATATCCTCTTAAAAATGAAAATTCCTTTGTCTATATCAGTCTTTACTTGGTTTAAGGATAAAGTAGGGGGCTCTTGCAGGTTATCTTTTTTAGATGTACTCATTTGTCACGGGTAGAGCCTTTGCAACCAACAGGTGTCCATAGCCTCAATAGAGTTGCCTTTCAACCATCAATGATTCAGTATCCCATCCAGATAAGAGTGCAATTTTTAGAGATAAATTTAGACTCATATACTTATTCTCTTTTCTTTCTTGTTTAAAAAGTTTATTTTTCTTCTAAAAAATTTCCCTTTTTATACTTAAAGGTCATTGTCTTGGTTTGGTGGCCAAATGTGACAATGCCATTCACTGGATGTAACTCAACTGAACAAGATGACTTGTGATGAGATCCCTTGTCTTTTGATTAAAATAATCTCAAGCCATTACCCTATTTTGATATGTAGTATTGGTAATGTCAGTTTATTATTTCCCTATGAACATGGTATGTCGTCTCTTAATGAGACCTCTTATCCTTTAAGTTTTAGAGTATTTTAGAATTACACTCTAAAAAGAGAAAAGTTTACTAGATGGGGAGAATCATTGACTCCTTAAGAGTTTCTAGATGACAATTATAGAGTTAAAGGTGCTTATCTGCAGAGAGTCTTTACTTTGTTAAAGATACTTTTCTTGATTGATGATAGAAAAAAGGTTTCTTTATAAAGTTGAGGTTTCACAAAGGATAAATGATTTTGGTGGAAAGCAAGAAAATTGCTTATGTCTCAAATGTTAAAATTATCTTCTTAACAATCTCTACTTATACAAGTGAAAAAGAAAAAGATAAAAGATAATTTTTTATTGAAAGGACAAAATTAAATACTATTTAACTTTTATTCCCCTAGGAAAAGTAAAGGAAAGAATGTATAAGGGATAGAAGAGGTTATCTTCTATGAAAAATATTTCCTCAAAATCTGCCCATTAACAGGCAAAGAATCTCTCTTTCCTAATAAGTCTCGCAATAGAAACATTGATAGGCCGATTTGTTCCACAATATGAAATGGGTTAAGCAACATTCTTTGGAATTTGGTATGCTTACCTTTTACCTCGTGTGATTTATCCCACTTCAATACCAAGTCTCTGAGTTGAAAGGATTTAGGACTTACAGAATTTGCATCAAATGAATATTTGACCAACTGTTGATGATGTGCATGTATGATCTTGGCTTTGTCTCTCTCTTCTTCGAGTTCGAGGATTTTTGATTGCCTTAATTGCATAGAAGAGGAAGGAGTTTCTTTAATAAATTGAACAAGGGCTAGAGAGGGAATAGCTATATTTGTAGGGAGAACAACCTCTTTCCCATAGACCAAATTAAAAGGAGAAGTGCCTATTGAGGCCTTCTATGTTATTTAGTCTGCCCATAGAGAAAATGTTAAATATTTATGCCAATTTTTCTAACTTTGATCAACAATTCGTTTGATGATCCTTATGAGATTTTTATTTGTAGATTCGGACAAACCATTTCCCCGAGGATAATAGTTAGCAGAATATTTAAGTTTGAAACCTCTTTTAAGAGAAACTTTTGTCATAGTATTGCCTGTGAAATAAGATGCATTGTCAAACATGTGGGCAGTTGGTAGGCCAAATATGGTAATAATAAACTGATCAATAAATTCAATGATGTTTTCATAATTGGATACCTTAAGTGGAATTGCTTCCACCCACTTAGTGAAGTAATCCGATGTTGTAAGGATATATCTATGCTTCTTTGAAGAGTGAGGAATGATATCACCTATTATGTCTAGTCCCCATTGCTCAAATGGTTATTCAATGTTGATTGACTACAATGGTAATGCATGTTTCCTTTATCTTCCAGCAGTTGTTTGAAAATTTTTGCGTTTCCTTACATGTTCGTGTGCATATTTGAATAAGGTTAGCCAATAATAGCCAACATGTAGGATTTTGTGGACTATTGTGTCTCCTCCAAAATGTCCACTAACTGGTCCTTCATGGAGTTCCTGCAAAACCTTTTCTACCTCATATTTTTCAAGGCACCTAAGTAAAACAGAATCATAGTTCTTCCTAAACAAAACATCATTGATGATTTCATATTGCTTAGCTTTTAACCTCAAATCCCTTTTTCTTTTGTAAATGAGTTGCATAGCGGCATATCCATTTTTCAAATAAAATATGATATCAACATATTTAGATTTAGTATCATTGAGGCTTACCTCACATATTTGTATATCATCACCTGAACCTTTTAGTGTTGGTAAGCTGGATGCTCCTGCTAACATTCTGCAAAAACCTTGACCTCTAACAATTTTAGCTGGTCTGATCTTAATGTCATACTCTTGCAGTGTTGTTACCCAATTTGCCCTTTTCTCACCTAATTCTCTTTGCATTAGTAAATTTCTCACTGCTGAGAATGGAACTACTACTTTAGTGTGAGTTTTGAGAAGAAAGGGTTTGAAATGTTTTATTGATTTGAAAATAGAAAAAGCTTGTTTTTCAACATCTGAAAAATTTAATTCATTGCCCTGCAAATCGGAACTAAAGAAAGAAATTGGTGCTTTGGCTTTCTCATCATTGACCTGTGTTAGTATAGCTACATATGATGTCTCAGAAGCAAAGGTATATAAAATGAAATTATTAGAAAAATTTGGAGTTGATAAAGAGGGAGTATTTATAATTTCTTGTTTGATAAGATTAAAAGCTTCATGCTCAGTATGTCCCCTTTTAAAAACAAATTTTTCTTAATCATAGATTGGATTGGTAAAACAATTCATGGAAAGTGAGGGACAAATCTCTTGACAAAATTTATCTGACCTAGGAAAGATTGCATGGCTTTTTTATTATGAGGCAAAGAGATTTCAAAAATTTCTCTTATCCTATCAGGACCAATGTGAATACCATCTTTAGATACAACAAATCCAAGAAGCTTTCCTTCAATTAAAGCAAGGAAATATTTCTTCGGATTTAAATAAATTCCATATCTCTGACAATGTTCAAAGATTTGTTTCAAATCCTTTAAATTATTACTGCACTTTTTTGAATACACAGTTATGTCATCCAAATAAATTACTACTGTTTTATTTACCAAACATTTAAAAGCTATATCCATGGATCTCTGAAATGTTGCACCAACATTTATTAATCCAAATAGAATCTTTTGGTAAGCATATGTTCCCCATTTGGTTCTAAATGTGGTCTTTAGTCGATCATCTGGATGTATGAGAATCTAATTATAACCTGAAAATCCATCCAGAAAAGACATTAGCTCTGAGCCTGCAACTGATTCCAGTATCTGTTCCATAGTGTTAGTGTCAATCTTTGAAGCCTTCCACCAATGTTCAAATATGTTCTTACAAAGTGGTCTTAGGGTGTCAAAGTCAAATTTTGTCATTTCAGTGAGTCTTCAAGTAAAATTTGGTTACTACGTATTAGGTCTAGGGTTGTTTTCACTCCTTCCAAAGTCTTCCAAGTATTGGTCCATGTCACCATTCAGCTTAGTGTACCATCATTCAAAGATTTTTCATCATCATTTCAAGTTCCAATGGGTCATTTTACACCTTATTCGTGCTTCAGTTGTACTTGGGTAAGCCTCATTTCCCTTTACTAGGGTTTTGAAGGTAATTTTTCTTGGATGGTCAAATCATCAACAAACTTGTATCCTAATGCTCATACACCTTCCACTATCCTTAATATACCTTCTTAAATGCTTCCCATCACTCATATCCCTCAAATTCATCATTTTCCCACAAACCCTAGTTTATTGCTACAATTTGACAATTTGCAAGGCTAGGCCCGTGTTTTGCCTTTTTGGACCCCTTCCCCTCACTCAATCTTTGAAATTCCACTTTCCCCTACTTCCTAACATCCCTCCCTACTTCAAAAAATTTTCTTAAGAATTTAGAAGCCCCTCATCCCCTTCATTTCCCTTCATTTCTACAAATCTCTTGTTCCACATATCGGGATAGGTTTTCTTCAAACTATGTTTATGAGCAAGAAAAGATGAATTTAACAAAAGTGAGAGATGTTTTTGTCCAACATTCACCCAAGCAGAAAAACATCTTTCAGTTTTTACACGGGTTTCATGGTTTGGGAGAAATGTCGAAAACATCATTGGCCTCAGGAGGATTGATGCACTTCTTGAGTGAATTTGGGAGATTTCACCTAGCTGGGATGTTAAAATGACTTTCCTGATGATTAAAATGATATCTAGACAGATAGATATTTCTAATGAGATATCATAAGCTCAATTTGGAGTTGAGGAAGACCTTCAAAAGTTGACTGCAATAGTACTCTGCATTTAGGCAACCTCATTCTACACATTTTGACTAGTCTTGGGAGATTTGACTTTTGATAGGGCAGATGAACTCCAAATTGAAAAATTAAATAATTTCTAGAAAGTAGGCTTGACAAGATTTCCAATGAGCTATCACAAGCCCAATGTCGACATCAAGAAGGTAGTCCAAACTTGCCTTGAAGTTAGCACTACGCATGGCGCTGCACATTGGGAGGCTGGCGTTGCGCATGAGGGAGGCGGTACGCATAAGAGCCAAACTTTATTTAGAAAAATATAATGGTGCTGCGCATTGGGCTGGTGGAACTATGCATTGAGCTGCCAATTTCCTAATTCACCCAAATTCATCCTCCATCAACTCTTTTGTAGCATTCACCTCCTAACAAGTAAGTGTCAATACATCCTAAGCTTAAATAGGGTTTTTCATGTTTGGTTCATGATTTTTGCTTCCTAAAGGTCAAACCCTAGCTTGCCTCTATACCCTATTTCACATCATTGCAAAACCACAGTCCCTTTTCCCTTTTCCCAACTTCATTGCACTATAACTACCCCTTGATTCTATTTTCCCTTTCCCTATTTTCCCTAAGAAACTAATCCCCTTTATCAAACCCTAAATCCCTCATACATCAAAACCATAGCTCCCCAAATCCTTCCCTTCATTCCCCTACCTTATCTCATTACTATTGTTACATTTACAAAATCTCTTCATACTCACCTTTTTGTTCCCACCTATTATCCATCATTCATCAAACCATCCCAAAGAGACAAGCATGGAGAGGGATGGGGAGCCCGATTTTGAGGAGGACACCCTTAGTGACAGCTCTAGGGAAAGGATTTTGCAACAGAGAAAGGTTCACAAAGGTGGCAATATTATTTGGGAGGAGCCCATCAATATGAATGAACTGCTTGCTTGCCCATTAACCACCTCACACTTCAAACATCAGTCATGTTTTGATTTTTGTGAAATGGTAGAGAAGTATCCGGTTCCCTTGACTCGAGTTGAGCAAGAAGTGGTTAATGAGAGAGAAATATGGCTTGAGAGGGTAAATATCCACCTTGAGGTTCTTCTAAAGAAAGCCAACAGAGACAAAAAGATGCTTAGGCATATGGCCTACCATTACTTGACCCAGAATAGGATAGGTAACATGAGAATTAAGCACCTTAAGGCAAGATTAAGGAGGGCCTTAAGAAGCAAAAAGAGGGGTGACAAACTTGAGATCTTGGCTGATGAATTTTGATTTTTTTGGATTAGGTAACACAGGAAATTTTGGTGGATGCA
Source organism: Pinus taeda (assembly GCA_000404065.3). Classification (NCBI taxonomy): domain Eukaryota; kingdom Viridiplantae; phylum Streptophyta; class Pinopsida; order Pinales; family Pinaceae; genus Pinus; species Pinus taeda. The sequence continues at coordinate 64,317 of APFE031572726.1, forward strand.
TAGCACCACCGGTGTTGCGCATTGGATTGGCTCATTCTTTTGCCAAATGGCTTGTAGTTTTGGATTCAACATGAAAAAACAACCAAACCCGAAAATTTTTATCAAATTTGGAGGAGATCTTGGCCACAAAAAGGGAAAAAAACTCTCAAAAAGTGCCATCTCTGCCACCTTTTGGACACAAAGGAACCAAGCTTGGGATAATCCACTTATGAAGTGGTAAATGACCTCCAAATAAGAAAATTCAAAGGGCTCCAGAAACTAGACTGGTAGGGCTTTCCAACAAGCTATATTAGGCATGATTTGGATGAGTGTAAGGCCTCCTAAAGTAGCCTTTAAGTGGTGTTGTGCATCAAGCTCAGGGCATTGCGCATGAGGCAAATTTTGTCAGTTTTGCCTAAAAATCAAATTTCACCTAGTTTGTTCAACAGCTGACTTTTCCTTCTTTTCTTGGTAAATTTCGCTTGGTAAATGATGTAATATTATGTAAATGTTGATGTAAAACACTTTATGGGGTAGATACATCAAAGCAAAGGTGATTTTAAACTGAATGTATCAGTTTCCTTAGATTTAGAGGCAAGTTGTTCCACTGCCTATTTTCTTGTTCCTAGTTTAGATGTTGTTGAAATAGTTCATTGACTCATGGATTCGACCCATGATGGATAGCTTAGATGGTTCTAAGGTCTATTTTATGTATTTTCTCAGTCACTTGTGAAGGTTGGACTTTGGTAGAAGTGGTGGCACTCATTGAACATTTGTATCAATAGTTTGGCAAGGAATAAAACCAGGTTTCACAACTATTTTTTGTGGGATTCTTGTGACAGTGAGTTTATGTATTGTTTCTTCTTTGTAATGAGTTTTTCTTATGTTTTATATGTATCCAAATCCATCTTTCTCTTCTAAAACTAAATGAATCAAGGTGAATGGACAAAATACATTGCTGTGCTTTGTCTTGGGAATGCATTTGGTTTTCAATGTTTTCAACTGTTTGAAGAGGATTCATAGTTTCTTTATACCCTCCTCAACTCCTCAGTTGTCTTAATCTACCATCTTAATCCATTTCTAGTACATAAACCCTTGTCTTCCTCGACCCACAGAACATGACTGTATCCCTGAGTTGATTTCTCGGACCAATCTGCCTTCTCCAAATGATCCGTCAACCAAAACCTAAAACTCAAACCAGAATCCCTGAGCTACTATACCTAGCCTAACATCTACATTAAATTCAGTCATCTCAACACCTAATTGCCAATATCCTAACTGAGATTGACAAGGAGAGAGCCCTCTCCCGACCTAGTAGGGCTAGCTACCAGGTTAAGCGTGGTTTGATGTTACCCTAGACCTGCCTTCTTTCAGCCTGAGGTAGATCCAAGCCCTAACATAGTGGTGACCATACTGGGGAACGTAGTTTTATGTTCCTTAATAAAATGTATCAAGTTCAAATCTGATTGTTGATGATGGACAACGATCAGACATAGGAAGGCTGAAATCATTCACCTGTCGACTCCAAATCAGTTTTGAGATCAGATCCAAGGGCTCCACTGGAGGATGAACCTAACCAACAGAAATATGAAAGGACAATATGGAAATATCAGGTATTCAAGTTGGAATTTCATCCAAGACATTATGTTCTTTGTTATAAATTATTTCTTCTCTTTTCCCGAGAATTTCGAGAAGGCTTTACAAAGTATATTGTATTGAAGAAAAGATCCTAGACCTGCATTTGATTCTTTCCCTTTGAACATTGTGAAATATTCGCATGCCTTTGATCTTGATCAAGACACTTCTTCTGAACCATATGATGACCGTCTTCAAACTAATGAGCCTCAAGAGTCCAAGACTGATTCTACAGCTTTCGTATATACCCCTATACCTTGTGAAATTCTAGATAGATACAAGCCTCTGATTTTACCTCCTATATCCCATGCTTTCCGTAAAAATCATTACCTATATCTACCAAGATTTTATGGTGAATGTGACAACATCACTATTGAGAGACATGTACTGAATTTTGAGTCTTTTTCTTGACCTTTTTGAAGTTGATGAAAAAGATGTCAGTATTAGGTTTTTTGCTCTTTCTTTGCAAAGTAAAGTCAAGAGTTCATTCAAAACCCTAACTGATGTGAGCATCTCAGATTTCCAGCAGTTCGTCAATGTGTTCCTTGACAAGTGAGTGGTCAGACAAAACCATTTCATGATTATAGAAGAGTATAACAAGCTCAAAAGATTGCCAGGGGAGACAGTACAATAGTTTTCTGCCAGGTTTAACCAAGTCTATTTTTCAATGCTGGTTAATATAAGACCTCCTCCTGGATTCGTTCTCTTGCACTACCTGGATGCCTCTGATCCAGAAATGGAGTTTCAGCTGAGAGAAAGGAACCTTGCAACTCTTGAAGAGATTCAAAATAGTGCAGTAGATGTAGAGGCTAATTTGCTGACCAAAAGGGCAAAGTTGAAGGAAGAAGAGATGAAGAACATAGATCCAGAGGAATCGACATCTTTATAGGTAAAGCTCGACATTTTGGTAAGTGCAATGGAAGAGATGATGCAAAGTATCACCACAAGGAATGAGTATAATGTTCAAGACCATGGCTCGCTGATTGAAGTGGAACAAGTTGTTGATCCAAAACATTTTCTTTATTATCCTATTTGTCATAGACCTGATAATGATTGTTTTATAGATCATCTTGGAGAAGAGAGATCTATTGATATGACATGTATGCTTGATGATGTGTTTTTTACTGATGATTTTCCTCAGTTTGATCAATATGATGATGATTATGTTCTCCAAACATAAGCTAGTCTTGCAAACAAATCAGCAGCTGGTTTGTGGAAGGAGGAAATTCACTTGCAACTCAAATACAGTGATCATATGTTGCATATCAGCTATGGAAGTGAGAAGGAAAGTGTAGCAAATTTTGAAGTAAGTGAAGGATCTTTCCTTTTTGTTTTACTTCATTTCAGTTTATCAGAGACAACATTCGTGCAATCAGAAATAAACTTTCGATAAGTTTCGATCTTGACCATCTAGAGGGCAATGAAATCCTTGTTCAAGACTTCTCATATCCATATTTGCAGCCCCCGACTGCCATTGAATGTTAGGTTGCACATATGATCAAATGATGCAAGATGATTATGTGCCATTTTGTTTTGAATCATTTCATTTTTTGAAGGGTCATTCGCATAGTATATATTCAAATGAGCGGCCTGTAGAAAACCATGCAATCTCATTGGAATTAATAGAAAATGGGTTGCAACAATCTTTTCAAGTTTTTCATGATCCAATAGCTGATGTGTTGGATGATGTCTGCAGTCAAAGTCCTTCTCCACTAGATAATTGTGAGCTTGAAACAAGTATTGATACAAATTTGATCCGAAAGCTAGTTTCTTTGTCATTTTTAGCAGGAGTCTCGTCACAAAGCTTAGATGAAATTTTGCATTCATGGTATGAGGAGGAGAAAAGTAATCCATCAGATGAGCTAAGTCCCAGTGCACATGAATTTCAAGATCCTTATGCAGTACTTTCAGAGTCAGATAGAGCATCAATTTTATTCAATTTGGGAAAATTTGGATCTATTTACAAGTTTTCATGGGAGTTGCCTTTCAATAGTTTTCTCTTGTTGTTCATAAGCAAGCACTTGTGGAGAATGTAAACAATAGCCAGAATGCTTACTTGGTTTCATTGGTTGTTTCACTTCACTTGATCAGGTAATGACTAGAATAGTTAGAGTAGGTTTTATTGAATAAGCTCCATTTTGAGTATAGTTTCCAGTCTGTCAGTTATGTTTTAGTATTGAGTAAATTTTTAGTCGAGTAAGAGTTAGTTTGTGTGTTTGAGTTATCAGTATTCGGTCAAGCATTTCAGTTAGCGTTTTTGACTACATGCCAAATGGATAAGGCTACTAGGTTTATGGTGTTCTTGGCACCTCCAAGGAGCTATCATCCCCATTGGAGCCAATGTTAGTGTTAGTCTTTGAAACCTTCCACCAGTGTTCAAATCTTCTCTTACAAAGTGGTATTAGGGTGTCAAAGTCAAAATTTTGTCATTTTAGTGAGTCTTCAAGTAAAATTCAGTTACTAGGTATTAGGTCTAGGGTTGTTTTGAATCGTTCCAAAGTCTTCCAAGTATTGGTCCTGAATGGTGACATGGACTTTCCAACAAGCTATCTCAGGCCTGATTTGGATGAGCGAAAGGCCTCCCAAAGTAGCCTTGAAGCGGCGCTGCGCATCAGGCTCAAGGCACTGCACATCAAGCAAATTTTGTCAATTTTGCCTAAAAGTCAAATTTCTCCTAGTTTCTTCAGTAGCTGACTTTTTCTTCTTTTCTTAGTAAATTTTGCATGGTAAATGATGTAATATGATGTAAATGTTGATGTAAAACACTTGATGGGGTAGATACATCAAAGAAAAGGTCATTTTAAATTGAATGTATCTGTTTCCTTAGTTTTAGAGGCAAGTTGTTCCACTACCTATTTTCTTGTTCCTAGTTTAGATGTTGAAATAGTTCCTTGACTCATGGATTCGACCCCTAATGGGTAGCTATGATGGTTTTTAGGTCTATATGATGTCTTTTCTCAGTCATTTGTAAAGGTTGGACTTTGGTAGAAGTGATGGCACTCATTGAACATTTGTATCAGTAGTTTGGCAAGGAATAAAACCAGGTTTCACAACTATTTTTGTGGGATTCTTGTGACAGTGAATTTATGTATTGTTTCTTCTTTGTGATGAGTTTTTCTTATGTTTTATATGTGTCTAAATCCATTTTTCTCTTCTAAAACTAAACGAATCAAGGTGAATGGACAAAATACACTGTTGTGCTTTGTCTTGGGAATGCATTTGGTTTTCCATGTTTTCAACTGTTTGAAGAGCATTCATAGTTTTTTTATGCCATCCTCAACTCCTCAGCTGTCTTAATCTACCATCTTAATCCATTTCTATTATATAAACCCTTGTCTTCCTCACCCCACGAAACATGACTGTATCCTTGAGTTGATTTCCTGGACCCAATTTGCCTTCTCCAATTGAACCAGCAACCAAAACCTAAAAGTCAAACCACAAAGCCTGAGCTACTATAACTAGCCTAAAATCTACATTAAATTTAGTCATCTCAAGCCCTAATTTCCAATATCATAACTGAGATTGACAAGGAGAGAGCCCTCTCCCGACCTGGTAGGGCTAGTTACCAGGTTAAGCGTGGTTTGATGTTACCCTAGACTTGCCTTCTTTCAGCCTGAGGTATATCCAGGCCCTAACATAGTGGCGACCATATTGGGGAACGTAGTTTCATGTTCCTCAACAAAATGTATCAAGTTAAAATCTAATTTTTGATGGTGGACAACGATCAGACATAGGAAGTTTGAAATCATTCACCTGTCGACTCCAAATCAGTTTCGAGATCAAATCCAATGACTCCACTGGAGGATGAACCTAACGAGCAAAAACATGAAAGGAAAATATGGAAATATCAGGTATTCAAGTTGGAATTTCATCCAAGACATTATGTTCTTTTTTATAAATTATTTATTCTCTTTTCCGAAGAATGTCAAGAAGGCTTTACAAAGTATATTGTATTCAAGAAAAAATCCTAGACCTGCATTTTATTCTTTCCCTTTGAAGATTTTGAAATATTCGCATGCCTTTGATCTTGATCAAGACACTTCTTCTGAATCTTATGATGACCGTCTTCAAACTAATGAGCCTCAAAAGACCAAGACTTATTCTACAACTTTTGTATATACTCGTATACCTTGTAAAATTCTAGATAGATACAAGCCTCTGATTTTACCTCCTATATCCCATGCTTTCCGTAAAAATCATTACCTATATCTACCAAGATTTTATGGTGAATGTGACAACATCACTATTGAGAGACATGTACTGAATTTTGAGTCTTTTTCTTGACCTTTTTGAAGTTGATGAAAAAGATGTCAGTATTAGGTTTTTTGCTCTTTCTTTGCAAAGTAAAGTCAAGAGTTCATTCAAAACCCTAACTGATGTGAGCATCTCAGATTTCCAGCAGTTCATCAAAGTGTTCCTTGACAAGTGGGTGGTCAAACAAAACCCTTTCTTAATTATAGAAGAGTATAACCAGCTCAAAATATTGCCAGGGGAGATAGTAATCAGTTTTCTACCAGGTTTAACCAAGTCTATTTTTCAATGCCAGTTAATATAAGACCTCCTCCTGGATTTGATCTCTTGCACTACCTGGATGCCTTTGATTCGGAAATGGAGTTTCAGTTGAGAGAAAGGAACCTTGCAACACTTGAAGAGATGCAAAATAGTGCAGTAGATGTAGAGGCTAATTTGTTGATCAGAAGGGAAAAGTTGAAGGAAGAAGAGATGAAGAACATAGATCTAGAGGAATCGACATCTTTAGAGGTAAAGATTGACATTTTGGTAAGTTCAGTGGAAGAGATGATGCAAAGGATCACCACAAGGAATGAGTATAATGTTCAAGACCATGGATCGCTGATTGAAGTGGAACAAGTTGTTGATCCAAAACATTTTCTTTATTATCCCAGTTGTCATAGACCTAATAATGATTGTTTTATAGATCATCTTGGAGAAGAGAGATATGTTGATATGACATGTATGCTTGATAATGTGTTTTTTACTGATGATTTTCCTCAGTTTGATCAATATGATGATGATTATGTTCTCCAAACATAAGCTAGTCTTGCAAACAAATCAACAGATGGTTTGTGAAAGGAGGAAATTCACTTGCAGCTCAAATACAGTGATCGGTCGTTGCATATAAGCTATGGAAGTGAGAAGGAAAGTGCAGAAAAATTTGAAGTAAGTGAAGGGTCTTTGCCCTTTTGTTTTACTTCGTTTTAGTTTATCAGAGACAAATTTTGTGCAATCAGAAATCAACTGTCGATAAGTTTCGATCTTGATCATCTAGAGGGTAATGAAATCCTTGTTCAAGACTTCTCATTTCCAGATCTGCAGCCCCCAACTACCATTGAATGTCAGGTTGCAGATGAAGACTTGGTAGCTGGAACATATGATCAAATGATGCAAGATGATTCCATTCCATTTTGTTTTGAATCATTTCAATTTTTGAAGGGTCATTCGCATAGTATAGATTCAAATGGGCAGCCTGTAGAAAACTATGCAATCCCATTGGAATTAATAGAAAATGGGTTGCAACAGTCTTTTCAAGTTTTTCATGATCTAATCGTTGATGTGTTGGATGATGTCTGCAGTCAAAGTCCTTCTCCACTAGATAATTGTGATCTTGATACAAGTATTGATACAAATTTGATCCGGCAGCCAGTTTCTTTGTCATTTTTTGTAGGAGTCACGTCACAAAGATTAGATGAAAGTTTGCATTCATGGTATGAGGAGGAGAAAAATAATCCATCAGATGAGCTAAGTCCTAGTGCACATGAATTTCAAAATCCTTATGCAGTACTTTCGGAGTCAGATAGAGCATCCATTTTATTCAATTTGGGAAAATTTGGATCTGTTTACAAGTTTTCATGGGAGTTTCCTTTCAGTAGTTTTCTCTTGTTGTTCATAAGCAAGAACTTGTGGAGAATGCAAATAGTAGCTAGAATGCTTACTTGGTTGCATTGGTTGTTTCACTTCACTTGATCAGGTGATGAATAGAATAGCTAGAGTAGGTTTTATTGAATAAGCTCCATTTTGAGTATAGTTTCCAGTCTGTCAGTTATGTTTTAGTATTGAGTCAACCTTTAGTTGAGTAAGAGTCAGTTTGTGTATTTGAGTTATCAATATTTGGTCAAGCATTTCAGTTAGAGTTTTTCACTCCATGCCAAATGGATAAGACTACTAGGTTTACGGTGTTCTTGGCACCTCCAAGGAGCAACCATCCCTATTGGAGCCAATGTTAGTGTCAGCCTTTGAAGCCTTCCACCAGTGATCAAATATGCTCTTACAAAGTTGTCTCAGGGTGTCAAAGTCAAATTTTGTCATTTCAGTGAGCCTTCAAGTAAAATTTGGTTACTAGGTATTAGGTCTAGGGTTGTTTTGACTCCTTCAAAAGTCTTCCAAGTATTGGTCCATGTCACCATTCATCTTAGTGTACCATCATTCAAAGAGTTGTCATCATCATTTTAGGTTCTAATGGGTCATTTTACACCTTGTTCGTGCTTCAGTTGTACTTGGGTAAGCCTCATTTCCCTCTCTTAGGGTTTTGAAGGTAATTTTTCTTGGATGGTCAAATCATCAACAAAACTTGTATCCTGATGCTCATACACTTTCCCCTATCCTTAATATAGCTTCTTAAATGCTTCCCATCACTCATATCCTTGAAATTCATCATTTTCCCACAAACCATTGTTTATTGCTACAATTTGGCAATTTGCGAGTCTAGGCCTGCGGTTTGCCCTTTTGGACCCCTTCCCCTCACTCAATCTTTGAAATTACACTTTCCCCTGCTTCCTAATATCCCTCCCTACTTTCCAAAATTTTCTCAAGAATTTAGAAGCCCCTCATCCCTTTCATTTCCCTTCATTTCTACAAATCCCTTGTTCCACATACCGGGATATGTTTTCTTAAAACTATGTTTCTGAGAACGAAATGATGAATTTGAAAAATATGAGAGAGGTGTTTGTCCATAATTGACCCAAGAAGAAAAACATCTTTCAATTTTTACACAGGTTTCATGGTTTGGGAGAAATGTTGAAACCATCATTAGCCTCAGGAGGATTGATGCACTTCTGGAGTGACCTTGGGAAAATCAAGCTTTAGCCTAGCTGGGATGTTCAAATGACGTTATTGATGATTCAAATGCTATCTAGACAGAGATAGATTTCCAATGAGCTATCATGAGCTCAATTTTGAGTTGAGGAAGACCTTCAAAAGTTGACTGCAATAGCAGTCTGCATTTAGGCAACCTCATTCTACACATTTTGACCACTCTTGGGAGATTTGACTTTTGACAGGGAGAATGAACTCCAAATTGAAAAATTCAAGATTGGCTAGAAATTAGACTCAACAAGATTTCCAACAAGTGATCACATGCCCAATTTCAACATCAGGAAGGTAGTTAAAACACGCCTTAAAGTTGGTGCTGCGCATAGGAACAGTGGCATTGTGCATTGGGAGGCTAGCACTGCACATTAGGGAGGCGTTGTGCATCAGAGCCAAACTTCCATTAGAAAAATACACTAGCACTGTGCATCAGGGAGGCACTGCACATTGGGCTGGTGGCACTACACATTAATCTGCCAAGGTTCTAATTCACCCAAATTCATCCTCCATCAACTCTTTTGTTGCATTCACCTCCTAACAAGTAAGTGTCAATACATCATAAGCTTAAATAGCATTTTTCATGTTTGGTTTGTGATTTTTGCTTCCTAAAGGTCAAACCCTAGCTTTCCTTTATACTCTATTTCACATCATTGCAAAACCATAATCTCTTGTTCCTTTTCCCAATTTCATTGCACTAAAACTACCCCTTGATTCTATTTTCCCTTTCCCTATTTTCCCTAAGAAACTAATCCCCTTTAGCAAACCCTAAGTCCCTCATACATCAAAACCCTAGCTCCCCAAATCCTTCCCTTCATTCCCTTACCTCATCTCATTGGTATTGTTCCATTTACAAAATCTCTTCATACTCACCTTTTTGTTCCAACCTATTATCCATGATTCATCAAACCATCCCAAAGAGATAAGCATGGAGAGGGACAGGGAGCCCGATTTTGAGGAGGACACCCTTAGTGATAGCTCTAGGGAAATGATTTTGCAGCAGAGAAAGCCTCACAAAGGTGGCAAGATTATCAGGGAGGGGCCCATCAGTATGAGTGAAGTGCTTGCTTGCCCATTAACCACCTCACACTTCAAACATCAGTCATGTTTTGATTTTTGTGAAATAGTAGAGGAGCATCCGGTTCCCTTGACTCTAGTTGAACAAGAAGTGGTTAATGAGAGAGAAATATGGCTTGAGAGGGTAAATATCCACCTTGAGGGTCTTCTAAAGAAAGCCAACAGAGACAAAAAGATGCTTAGGCATATGGCCTACCATTACTTGACCCAGAATAGGATAGGTAACATGAGAATTAAGCACCTTAAGGTAAGATTAAGGAGGGCCTTAAGAAGAAAAAAGAGGGGTGAAAAACTTGAGATCTTGGCTGACGTTATGCTTGCCCAAAAAAGTAACCAATGAAGTACATTTGAGCCAAAACTGGGCAGATTTTGGAAAAATTTTGTAAATTTTGATTTTTTTTTTAACTAGGTAACACAGGAAATTCCAATGGATGCGCAGCGCTTGGATTGGCTCACTCTTTTGCCAAATGGCTTGTAGTTTTGGATTAAACATGAAAAAACAACCAAACCCAGAAAATTTCATCAAATTTGGAGATATTGGCCACCAAAAGGGCAAAAAACACTCAAAACGTGCCCTCTCTGCCACTTTTTGGACACACAGGAACTAGTCTTGGGAGAAACCACTTTTGAGGGGGGAAATGACCTCAAAATCCGAAAATTAAAAGTGTTCTAGAAACTAGATAGGTAGGGCTTTCCAACAAGGTATCTGGGGCCTGATTTGGATGAGCAGAAGGCCTCCAAAAGTAGCCTTGAAGCGGCACTACACATCAGGATCAGGGCACTGCGCATGAGGCAAATTTTGTCAATTTTGCCTAAAAGTCAAATTTCACCTAATGTCTTCAGCAGTTCATTTTTTCTTCTTTTATTGGTAAATTTTGCATGGTAAATGATGTAATATGATGTAAATGTTGATGTAAAGCACTTGATGGGGTAGATACATCAAAGCAAAGGTGATTTTAAACTGAATGTATCAGTTTCCTTAGTTTTAGAGGCAAGCTGTTCCACTACCTATTTTATTGTTCCTAGTTTAGATGTTGTTGAAACAGTTCCTTGACTCATGTATTTGACCCTTGATGGATAGCTTAGATGGTTTTGGGGTCTATATGATGTCTTTTGTCAGTCATTTGTAAAGGTTAGAATTTGGTAGAAGTGGTGGCACTCATTGAACATTTGTATCAACAGTTTGGCAAGGAATAAAAATAGGTTTCACAACTATTTTTGTGGGATTCTTGTGACAATGATTTTGTGTATTGTTTCTTCTTTGTAATGATTTTTTCTTATGTTTTATATGTATCCAAATCCATATTTCTCTTCTAAAACTAAACGAATTAAGGTGAATGGACAAAATACACTATTGTGCCCTCCTCAACTCCTCAGTTGTCTTAATCTACCATCTTAATCCATTTCTAGTACATAAACCCTTGTCTTCCTTACCCCGCAGAACATTACTGTATCCTTGAGTTGATTTCCCAGACCCAATCTACCTTCTCCAATTGATCCAACAACCAAAACCTAAAAATCAAACCAAAAACCCTGAGCTACCATACCTAGCCTAAAATCTACATTAAATTCAGTCATCTCAAGCCCTAATTGCCAATATCCTAATTGAGATTGACAAGGAGAGAGCCCTCTCCTGACCTGGTAGGGCTAGCTACCAGGTTAAGCATAGTTTGATGTTACCCTAGACTTGCCTTCTTTCAGCCTGAGGTAGATTCAGGCCCTAACAAATAGGAGGCAATGGAAAGTTTCCCTTCTGACAAGCTTTGTTGAGATTGCGAAATTCTATACATATTCAAATATCACCATTCTTTTTCCTAACTAGAACTAGGTTAGAAATCCACCTTGAATGCCTGACAGAAAAAAATTATTTTGTCTTTGAGAAGTTTATTCAATTCAAATTTGATCTGATTTTCTGAAGTTGAATAAATCTTTCTCAACTTCAGTTGTACAGGATTTTCATCGGATATCCTAGGAATGGTATGTTGAATGATGGAAGTATCATCTCTTAAGATCTTCATAATTTGAAGCAAAAATATTTTGGTATTTTTTTAACACATGGATAAAGACTAATCTTTTATTGGATGGAAGACCAAGACCGATATTAATATTTTGAGGTTTGAGGTCAATTCCAAGATTAACTAAACCAAACCTCAAAGTTGAACTTTGAAGCTTTGAGTTAGTAGGTTTCTTGAGCCTGTCCTTGAGATCATATAAATATTCCATCTTAACTACAAATTTAGGTATGGAATTTATAATTGTTTCTTGCTTAAGCTGGCTATCATGTTGATCTTCATCTATTATATGGTCATCATAAGAGCAATCATATGTTAAAAATTTTATGATATTTGGATCATTATTAAAAACTCGCCAATTGGTGATGTTATTAGGAATAGAAGTCCTGAAAATTAATTCTATAGAAAATCGCTCAGGACTATAATATCCTGGTGGAATGAGCTTGGATGCAACATTAGCCAAAAGATCGGCACTTTGATTTTGAAGTCTTGGAATTGGGGAAATATTGAATGCTATGAAATGTGAGGTGAGGTCTTGGACTAGTGGTTGATTATGTTTCAAATGCCCAAAAAGACAGTGAATGGTATTCCTCGCATATTTAATTACAATTTCCAAATCTCAAAATACTTGAAGGTATTTGATATCAAGGCCAATGGCTTTATACAACCCTTGAGCTAATGCTTCATATTTAATAGTGTTATTTGTGCATTCAAATTCAAGTATACATGCTAACATAGTTTTCCCCTTTGCGGCTAACCAATATGCAACATGCTCCAGCTCCATCGTTAGATTTAGATCCATCAAAAAATAATTTCCAAAACAAAGAATTGACTACAAGTTTATCTACAAAATTGATACATTTAGAAGAATCTATTTGAGAATAGTTTTCAACTTGTGATAAAATAGAATTTTCCAAAAAGGGTGATGTATGAGCGTTAAAATTATGTAGGAATGATTCGACTGAATAATGTCTAATGATATTACTACTGTATGTGACAGGCTCATTTTCTCCTTCCATTTCTAAGACGATATACTTTAAGTGTTTTTCACGATCGACCCTTATTTGATTTAGATTACCATTATAAGGAAGCCACATATGGGACCAGTCTGTTGTGAAATAGTGATGAAGCTTTTCAGACTAGTCTCTGCTGAGGATCAAACCGTAGAATTCTGGGATATCGGCCACAAGAACATCAATTACTTGACACACTTTTGGTTTTGATGAGCATCTAATAGTGACATGATTGAGTTCTCCTATGACTTCGACTTGAGATTGATCTAAATATACAATGTGAAAAACAAATTTTTGGGGTTCAACATTCAATTTCGCACAAACAGTTTTTGGTAAAATGTTGGATGAGGCTCTCGAATCTACTAAACAATTGTGCAAATTCTTATTGAAAACTTCAAAAGTCAAAAGAAATGGAGGTGTATGGGATTTATATCTACCACCTATTAAAGAAATGTATGTTGAACTCATTTTTTTTGATGAAGTGCTGGGAGGCCTATCCATTTCTTGAGCAGCTTGAAAAATTAGAGCTGTGGGAAGAGGAGAAGTGGGGACTGCTTTTAATTCTTTGAGAAATAGTTTCTTTTGATGTTTTAGCTTGCTAAGCTCATGGAACATGATATTAGCTCTAGTATTCTTTGTATCTTATATAATGTTATATTCCATTTCATCAGACACTAGCAGGGTTTCAGCTGAAGGTGAAGAGTTTGATTGAGGAGGAGTCGTTTGAGTGGATTTGGGAGAATATTTCTTAACTATTACTTTATCTTTAAGAGCTAGAGTTGATGATTTATGTGTTTTTATTTGTTTGTGGCAAATCAATAGTGCTCCTACTTCTAGTTGTGATAGGTAATGCTTCTTGTGATTCTTCATTATCTAACAAGGGAAATGAAATCCCACATTCCTTGTAATTCAACTGTCTCTTCATCATTGATTTGTTCTTCAGATATCGACACTTGTTCTTCCTCCACATCTGATTCGACATTTGATATTGTATTTGGAGTTTTAGGATCAGAGGAAGGATTTCTTTTGTAAGGTCTAAAAGTTTTTCTTAAAGAAGTCGCAGCTACCTGCTTTTTTATGTCGACCATTTCATTGGACATGGTTTTAAGGACCTTTTGTAGACCTTCAACATCAAAAGGATCTTTAGGTGCTTTCTTCTTGGATTCATCCTTGAATGTGACCTTCTTGGATTTTATCACTTCTAATGCATTCTTATTTTCTAAAGCTAAAATGTGTTTTTCCACAACTATGGCTTCTTTCACGTTTTCTGCCAAAGTTGGTTTGGCAACTCTATCTACAAAAATAGTTGCATTCAAGGGAAGTGCAGAAATATACCATTCATTTTGAACTTTAGTTCTTTTCCTGGATGCCACAGGAATTTTGTTTAATAATTTATTAAAATGGTAATTTAAGTCCTTAATCGGCTCTCTAGATTCTGCCTTCAGGTTGGAGAGATTGTTAAGGAGAGTAGCCGTTGAGTAGTGATCTCCAAACTTGGTTAGAAACTGTTCCTGAAATGCATTCCAACTATCAATAGAACTAGATGGTAATGAAAAGTACCAGGATCTTGTTGATCCTTGTAAAGTATAAGGCAATAATCTTACAACCGCATCTTCTTCAACAATCCCATTTAGATTAATGGATAGAATAAAGTTATTTATGTGTTCCTCTCCAGCAAGACCATCATCAGGATTGAATTTTGGCAACCATTTCAATGGTTGAGCAGGTAATGGATGCTATGGTCCTACCATTTGGACAGCTCCCAGATTTTTCCATGGTCTTTGAACCATTATAGGTATCTATGTAGAGGAATATGTTCCAGTTATTAAAGGTGATTGGGCAGAGGAGGATTCTGCTCCTATACCAGTGTAAATTATGATCTGGAGTGGTGAGGTGGATGATTGAGTTTGCTATGAAGATGATGGAATGAATGAGGGAGTTTCTGGTGATGATGAGAGAATCTCATTATGAGTTTCAGATTGTGTTTTCTTAGTTTTTCCTTTGAGGGTGACGTAGAGGAGATTCAAATGGGGGGATCCCAAATTTTTCACTCTGTGATCTAGTTAACCTTTGGGAGGAAGGAAAATGAGAATAAACACTGGCTTAAGATAATTTAGATTCTTCTTGAGATAAAGAAATTTATGAATTAAAGACTGAACTTCGGGAGTTTCTGTAGAAGAAGATTGATTTGATTTCCTTGGAAAAACACTAGTGGATTGTAAAGATTTCTTCGCAACTTCACATTTAGGATTTGCGGATTTCAAATGGACCGAGAAGTTGGAGGTGATGGTGAGGGAGTTTTACTCTTAGAATGGATATTTGATTTAGATTTGCTTTCCATTCATAGTCGTGGCCCTCCTTATAGCGCCAAATTTTTGAAGCCTTGAGATTCACTACGATTATATGGGGGATAACCACCCAGTCCAAACCTTGAAAGAAACTCCTTTTCTGTTTGGTATAGTGGCTCCAACTGGGGGTAATGGGACCAGTTTCCCAAAGAGGATTGATTTAATAATGTTGATGGGATGCTATAAGTCATAACGGAGAATGATTCAACTAAGTATAATCTAATATAAATAATAAAAACATGCATATATCTTAATCTAACATTATCTAACTATAAATATACCTGGGAATAAAATAAGATATGCGATCTACAATGATGTCTCACAACAATTGGTAATAAAGATCATTCAACTGCCAAAAGAAATGAAATTGTTTATCAATAATTGTTTTGGATAAATATTTAGACAAAACATTTGAGAGAAATATATCGCATATAGAAATTGCTCATGTTTTCAAAGCAAAATCAGAGCTAAAACATCATACAAAAGTGCAATAATGCAGAACTATAATTCATATTTTCAGACATAAGACAATCGAGAGAAAGAGTATTGCTAATGCATAAATAAAACAAAATCATACGATAAAAGTACCATATATGATAGTTCCTTCTCACATGTTCAGTAATATTGACCCAATTTCATTTAATCCAATACATTCTAAGAGTAAAGAAGTGTAATTTCATTAGAGCATGCTAGATATTCAAAGACAAATAGGTCATGTTCCATTAATTTCATCAAAACCTTTCCAGAAATACAGAAGTGTAATTTCTTGAAAAGTCTTTTTGATAAAATTATGGACCCTTCTATAAATCCATGAGAGGGGTTTAAATACTAAAATACATTCCTCAAATATAGATTATTACAAAAATAGATGAGGGGGTTCAAACAACCTTCGTCAAAATGGGCAAAAATAAAACTAAAAGTAGAATTAAATTAATGACTAGCTCATTTGAACTTGAACTAAGTTAATCATCTAACTTGATCTCTGAGGTTGCAAATGTCGATCATAGGTTTGAGCTGAGGCAATTGGCTGATTTTGAATCTTAATTTCCCAGAAAATATGGCATCTGACAAAGCTGGCACCATCTTTTGTGTATAGGTTGTTAAACATCGTAGGGTCATCCACTGGCTGTGCGGTTTTACTAGAAACTACCAGTATGTCTCCCAATTCAGTCTGGTTAGATGTTTAATTGCTTCTTCCATTTCCTGCACTATCTATTTCCATTGTTTCTCTAGTTGTTTGACATTTGGTAGAAACCTTGGTATGCAATCTTTGAGAAGGTTGGCACTATGGAGGCTTTCACTAATGACTTCTATTATATTGGTTGTTGCTCCTGATGCTATTTCTGTCGCTCTTTCTAGTTGTTTCAACTGTGAATCCCAATCTATAAACAAAATATATTTGTGGGATTCCTCTATTTTTGGTATGTCAGCCTTGCTCCCCTCCTCAAACTCTTTCCAGGTGATAAATTCAGAAATATTTTTATGGATCTCTTCGTATTCAAACCTCATATCAATTACTTGGTTTGCTAATTTATCACTGGTCTCACAGTAAGGATTAATCTACAAGATTTTTTGGCAGAATATTACTTCCTACTGAATTAATAGGGAATTGAGCCAGATTGTTACTTTGATCAATTCGTCAGTTTGCAGGTTATCTTTGAATATATCCACCATGGCTTACACTTGCTGAATTTGTGAACCCTTTTCTAATAATCTGGTTTGGTGTTGTAACCTCATCTTCTCGAATTCACTTTGAAGCTGAGCTACCTGTTGTTTTGTTTGCTGATTAGTTTTTTTTAATTCTAACTGTTGTTCAAGCAGCATAATTTTTTGTTCTTTTTCCTTTAGCAGCATTTAGACTTTCATTGCCTTATCGATGGTTGTTGTGGTATAAGCTCCTGCGAACTGTGACAGGTTCGTGAGATTTTGGGATGAGTTAATAGGAGTGTCCTTCTGTACAACATCCATTGGTTCATTCTCTAGAGTTGTAACAACCGTGGTATGAGTAGGAATGTAGAATATATCTAATGGAAGTATCTCTTCAATTCTCAAGACAATTTCGGAAGTAGGAAAATTAAGAATAACCTCAATATCCTGAATACTTATAGCCCCTTGCTCTGTTGTTTCTGGATTTTCTTTGTGCTAGCTTTGTTTGGGGGTCTAAAAATTATACGTTTCCTTAGTACTTGTTTGGAGCTTCACATTAAATTTCTCCCATTCCTTGTCAAGGTTGATGATTGGAACCTGATTGAACTGAAGTGGAAGAAACCTCTGCCTTCTTCTTTGCCAAGACTTGTTCAGTCATTTCCTTACTACTTCCAGTTGTATCTTTCTCAAAATATTTATTTGTGTTTCCTCCCCCATTTTATGATTGTTGTTCTGAATTCTCTGACTTGAGAGTCAACATCTCTTGGGTTTATTCTTCAGAATTTTCTTTTGAACTTCCCTCCTAGCTTACACTAGGAGTTGGTTCTCTTATTGGTTCAATCTGTAATAGGTCCAATGGGAACTTTAATAGTCACTTATTCCTATATACATGAAAATAATTAATATCTTCTAGGCTAAAATGTAATGATGTCGAATGTAGGACCTGTACAAATTTTTTTTCTCCTTCAAAGAGGTCATCAAAGGTAACCTCTTCATGAGTGAACTATTTGAATTTAACCATAGTGCTAAATTCTTTAGCAACATGATTTGGGTTAAATTGTCTCCCCAGAACTCTGTCCAATTTGAGAGACATAATAATATTTTCTTCTTTTACTACGTTCCCATTGTCATGTGGTGCGAAAGCTTGCCAAATGGATTTCTTCTGTTCTTTCAGGCCTTTGGTTAAACCGCCCTCCCTTGTTGTCTAGTAATTTATTTCTCTAGCCAATAACTTGTCTGGCACATAATATGGGAGGACATGTGGTGAAGCAACCCTCTCAAAAACTATGACGTAAGTGAAAGTCTCTTCACCAAACCATCTAGATACTGCAAGATGTCTACTTTGGCCTTTTCAGAGAACCTAGGGGTTGTTCTATCAAAAATGGTTTTATGAATAGGCAGCATAATACCCTGGAAGATTTTGTAAAAATGGGAATGGAATTGAGATTCCCACAAAATTTTATGGTATATATGGATGGGGAGTGGGTTCTGTACAATCCACTTCCAACCCATGTTTGGAAATTGACAACAAAAACAAATTGCGTCCATAACAAAAGCACTCATAAAGAAAGGGGGAAAATTTCTTGAAGAAACACTTCTCTTTTGTCTATATTCCATCATGGCCTTTGCTAAATTGTGTGATAAAATCTGAATCCAGTTCATAATTGTTGTGTTAACTGCTACATCAATTAATGGGAGCCACTCCATATAAAATCGGGTAATATTGGCTTTACCGAATAACCTGCACATCATTGTTGCTATGAAATTATGAGGGGCATAGAGGGATGTTATCAGGTACATACGAGATTTATCCCATTTGAATTTGCCTCCATCTAACCTCCAGATCTGTGTAATGTCCAACGGGTCCTCATTATCTTTGGCGGAATGCTCAAGGAACTCTTTGTTATAGAGATATTGAGGCTTTGGTAGTTGGTAGATTAGTCACAGCTTGTCTGGTATGAAAGACCCCATGACCTCTTAACTTTTATTCTTGAAAGTCCTGTCTGTGACATCTACATCATCAATTACCCATTTTACCATACATGTGTATGGTAATATCTTTGGTCTCGTAGCTATTTGGTGCAAAAGTGAGCATGCTCCTTTAAAATAGGAGGCATCAAATGATTCTTGGGCATTAGTTATTGCCTTTGTTACCAGTGTCCTGGGATTCTCTTCTTCAAGCAGGTTATACATGGCCTCCCAAGATGTGGTTCCTCCATCTTTGTTGCAGGTGGTATCAGAGAAAAGCAGTATCATGTTTGATTTCTTAGATGCAGTAACTTTTCCCTTCTTCACCATCCTTTCCAATGTTGTTTTCTTCGGAGGTTTCCTGAAATGGAGCAAATGGAAATTATCGGATAAACACAAGGAGAAAATGATAGTGAGAATTCAATGATACAATTAACTCCGAAAGGTGACAAGAAAGGAACTTTTCTTTGAAAATGTAGATGAAAGATATCAAATCACGTCGAGCTGTTTTTAACATAAATGCCATTATAACTTACTAAATACACTAAGATCTTTTATCATGGCCTTTATTACTCATTTAAGTTATCACATCAGAAACAGGAAAGGAAAAACTTTAAGGTGACGAGTTTAAAGTATGAAATGTCGATTATGCAATTCATGTGATAAAATTATTGCAATATCACAAATCGCAACATCACATTTTCGATTGTGCGTTTTCCAGAGTTGTTTAGAATTTTGCGAGATGCGAGGTGAGTGGCATACCTTTTGTTGTTTAAAGTGCATTCTTCTTAAATGAATATTTATTGCATAAATTGACCTTTTATTAAGTGTCAGACTTAACTATAGTTTCTAACATTTATCGCACACTTTTATCGGGTTCGGGTCATATCGCGTTTCGCAAACTTTTCATAGTTCACAAGTTTTGCCTTTAAGTAAAGCGTCGTGATGTGATAAGTTTTGGACTGCTATGCCGCAATATCACAATTCGCATATTCCAAAAGGTTTTGTTAGTTGTTCTTTTCATGAATTTCGATATACAATTGCGATAAGCGCTTTATTTTACAAGAAATACCTTAAGTCTTAGTTTTAAAAGGAAATTTCAATGATATCCTAGGTTTGTTATGGTGATCCCTTCTTATCGCAATTCACAAATCATGGTTTGATAATTAATCTTTGACACACATGATCCAACGATATGCAATAAAGAAAGAATTTCTAGTTTGTAAAGGGATTTGGCTTGATATCTGATATTATTTAGCAATTTATTTCTATCTTTCAAAAAGAAAGCCCTTAAGTGCTAAGTTTTTTGGAGGATTTTTTATAAAGGGTCCTCATTTACTAATAGAATATTAACTATTAAATCAATAAATGGGGGGGTTGTTGAATAGTACAACACATCCCCATAAACTATGTAGTTTATGAACAATGGTTGGTAATGGGCAATCCGTGGCTTCAATAATTGCAAGATATACTATTGTTGGGTTGTGTTATATTCTTTCCATGACTAGCCCACGTGCACGAGCGTTACAAGGTGGGTAGAAGCCCCCCTTGTATGTTGCGCTAGGTGTTGCCAGGGGGTTGTCTATCCCCCTTGTTGTGGGGTATGTAGGGGGTGGTAGTGCCCCAGGAAAAAGAAACTGAACCCTATATTAGGTAGGTGGACCTACCTATGGTTTTGTTCATGGATTTCGCACATGGTTTTGGGTGCGATAAATTTCAGTCCATGGTATTTTGTAGATCTGATCAAGGGAACTATGATTATTTTCTAATATTAGGTTAATGGATTGGGTTTTATGGATGCTTCGGCATGTATATATATGTATTGTAACATTGAAAGGAACATAATGAAAAATCAATCTAGTAGTCCTGGTTTTGGGATCTAGAGGAAAATCTCCGTGTGTATTTTTTTTATGTGTTAGGCTCTCGCCATTATTTTTTATTTTTTTTAGAATTTGTATGCAGGTAATTTTTGTATGGGGTTAAAATCTACGGCTACAATACCTTCTCCAAAGATAATGTGTCCCTGATAATGAATCTTGGATTGGTAAAATGAACACTTATAACTAGTTTTCTTTAAAACACTACAAAATGAGTCTTAAATGTTTCTTATGCTCCTTTAAAGCTCTTGAATAGGTCAAAATATCATCAATAAACACTTGCACAAACTTGTCTAAATGCTCTCAGGTGCATCAAGCTCATGAAAATTCTTAGTGAATTAATTATTACAAAAGGTATTATTATAAATTTGTAATGCCAATGTAACACCCTCCTTCCACATCCACCCAAGTAACCATGCCAACTGGGGTAAACATGAGATAAGAGGCTACTATGGTCAGATTCGACCTCCTAGGTGACCTTAAGGAATTGGAATCGATGGAACATCCCATAAAACCATCCAACACAATCAACGGAACCCTCCAGAGACAAGTCAGCCACTCAGACAACTTGTCCTCGATTCCCACTATTGTTATGGAGAATTTAAGGCGCAGTCGCTCTCATGCTATGGGAAAGGGAGCGACCAAAGACCTAAAGTCACTCTCATTGGCTTGCCTACCAGCAACTGTGGTCCAAACTTTCCAGTTTTGTGCCAGCGACTCCGAGATTTGAGCAAGTTTTTCAGGCCCATAGCCTAGGCCACTGCCTAAAATCGAATGAAAGCTCAGAATTAAGTAAAGTACAGGGAAAGAATGATGCAAAAGTAAATAGCTAATCAAGGCCTTAACCAAACCACTACTAGGCATGACAGGCATTTCTTCATACATATTACCAACATGTAACTTATAGGTGTAACCAACATAATTAAGTGTAGTGATCTCTTACTTACTTGAGAATCGCCATGAACCAATGTTCCTTATGTCATTTGTTGCCTTATCACTTATTAGTTCATAGACACAATATCCAATCAAATATAGGTAAAAACATTTTGAGAGCCAAACATGGTTTCTACCATAAAATGTAGATATAACCAGGATAATAGGAACATAATTACAATAAACTATTAGCTATCAAAATCCATTTATACACCAGTACATTTACACATGAACATAAATGGAATAATTTTTCTCATTAATCAATGCAATGAACCAACTGATGATGGGACTAGCATGTTCCACCTGACCATAGATTGGTTGAGCCAAGTCTCTCTTCAACCAATCACCCCCATGCCATATTCCAAGCATGAATGTGGGACTCATAGAACACATCAAAAAAACCAATCAATGTGGATGCCACCAGAGTTCTCCGCCTACATTGTGAGTAATTTGAGTGCCTCCTAGTCTCTCAGGCTTTACTGTGCATCCACAATCTGATCCAAGGTTCACTAGGTCCTACACCAAGACATACTCTCCAATTTTACCATGCATTCCATCTAGGAATCACTAGGCCCAACGGAGAGAAAACCCACCTCTTGGCTTTACTATATATCCTGCCATTCACTAACAAGGATTCCTAGGCCGACTGAGGCCCACAATATGTCTTTACCACAACCCATAGTCTAGTTCAGGGGTTCCTAGGCTAGTGGTTTCGTGCATCCTTATTTTGGTTCAGGGACCACTACCACCATGTGTTTTTCAATTTAGAGATTTACCCTAGTCAACTTTGAATCGAATCCGACCATGACACATAAACTACATGAGAGAACCCATATCATCAAAGATATCAGGAAATGGAACGACTAGGCTAAAAATACTATCACACCTAGAAAAATCCATGCCATGGCATAAAAGAAACACGTAAAATCCCATGCATGCAAAATCTAGCAAGGAAAATACACATGCAAGTCAATACCTGCAATGAAGCCTATTGTATCTACTTGATCCCACATTTCCCTACTTGATATTTTCTTCCTCTTGCCTTCTTTAATTTTGTCTAGGAAAATCCTCTCTGCGAACAAAGACAATCCCTCTCTCCCAATGAGTGGTACTAGCAAGCTACGTGACAACCTACAAGACACTTTCCTAAATTACAATCGAAATGAGAGAAGAGGAATATGGCCTACCTCGTTCTGATGTTATAACATCCTCCTTTATTGAAGACCTCAAATCACTTGCACTTTGAGCTCAGTCTACTGCTCACAATATCTGAATGCCTACACAATAGATCAAAGACACAACAAAGCATACAAAAACAAATAGCATAATCGAAAGTAATCCACTTAACAGATCAAGGAGTGTTAAGATAAATGATGGATTAACACACACATTTATGGAAAGTGAACCAGCAGTTGTATATATTAATGTTGGGTGTGGAGCCTGATTATCTTTTGTATTCAAAGGTATTGCTGCATTGGACCCCAGTTCGTAATGGGGTGGCAACGCCACCCGTAAAATATTCATTGTAGGGGGGGTCCAGGGGGGCTGCGACCTTTGGGAGGTAGCGCCCCTGAAGCTAAGAATAGATGTAAAATTGCCTTGTAAAATGTTGTAATTTCGTATTCAATCTAGGCTACTCATTAGGTGGAGATATGACGGTAGAAGTCATGTTTAATTTAGGGTTTTTTCCCTCGAAGGCAACCCCTTGCTATATATGAGGGAATTGTATTGCGTCTATGCATATCTGTATTCTGAGTGAGAAAGAGAGGAGATTGAGAGCAAAGAGGGAATTATAGTGGATCTGTTGTAGGTTGTATCTCTTCAGTTTGCTGGATAATATCAAAAGAAGGACTAGCTATTTCTCCATGGATGTAGCCCAAACTGGATGAACCATATATATCTGTGTCTCTCTTGTTTTATGCGTTTTATATGTCTATATTTCTGCAATATTTTATGTGTTCCATTGTTGTGTAATATATAATTCTCTAACAATTGGTATCAAATCTGAAGGTCTTTTTGGCTGATAAACTCACAAGAGAGAAGGGTTCCTGGTTCAAGAGGGAGCAATGGTGGAAGATGGTAGGTTTAGGGTGAAAAATTTAACGACCAAAACAACCATTTGTGGAAGATGCAGATGGAAGACTATTTGTACCAGAGATATCTATACCAACCATTGAGTGGAAAGACAAAGAATCTGACGAGTATGACAGACACAGAATGGGATATTATCGACAGAAAAGCACTTGGAACAATATGGTTGTGCCTAGCGGCGTCGGTAGCGTTTAATATTACAAAGGAAACAACAATAGAGGGTTTAATGTCAACATTGGCCAAACTATATGAAAAACCCTCAGCCTCAAATAAGGTATTTCTTATGAAGCATTTATTTAATATGAAGATGTCAGAAGGTGGATCTGTTGCAGAACATTTAAATTATTTTAATACAGTTACAATTCAGTTAAGTTTTGTAGGGGTAACTTTTGATGATGAAGTTAGGGCTCTGTTATTTCTGTGCTCATTGCCAGAAAGTTGGAATGATTTAGTTATGGCCATTAGTAACTTTGTCTCTGGATCTAGTACTTTAAAGTTTGATGATGTTGTCGGTGAAATCCTTAGCGAGGAAATGCAACGGAAAAGCTTCGGTGAGACATCAGGTAATGCTTTGACTGCAGAGACTAGGGGAAGAAAAATGGAAAGAGGAAAGAGCCCTGGATATCGCAGTAAGTCAAGAAAAGGCATATCCAAGTCTAGATCAGGGATAGTGTGCTGGAAATGTGGGAAGAAAGGACACCTGAAGAAAGACTACAAGTCTTGAAAGGGAAAAGAAGGAGACACGCAGCAAGAAACTAATCATGAAGCGAATGTAACAGGTGATGAGTTGCAAGATGCTTTGATTCTTTCATTAGAAAATATTATTGATGCCTGGGTGGTAGATTCAGGGGCCTCATTCCATGCCACACCTGATAAGAAACATTTTCATGATTTATTCAAGGAGATTTTGGACAGGTTCGATTGGGTGATGATAAACCCTGTAAAATTGTTGGAATGGGTACAGTTTTCATAAAACAGAAAAATGGAAATCAATGGCTATTGAAGGAGGTAAGGCATGTTCCAGATCTGAAGAAAAATATTATTTCAACAGGGCATTTGGGAGGTGAAGGTTTCGTAACTACTTTCACAGATAAAACCTGGAAGGTCACTAAAGGATCCCTGGTAATAGCGAAAGGAGGAAAGGTTGGTACATTGTATTTATGCAATGGTATTTCTAATTTTGTTAATGCTTTAACCTCTACGAGAGAAGATATGGCATTGTGGCATCATATGCTCGGGCACATGAGTGAGAAGGGGATTCAGATTCTTCACTCAAGAAATTTGTTGTCAGGTTTGAAGCATGTTGATTTAAAATTCTGTGAGAATTGTGTTTATGGAAAACAGAAGAAAGTCAGATTCCTTAGAGTTGGGAAAGAAAAGAAGAGCAAAAAATTAGAGCTTGTGCATATAGATGTATGGGGACCTACTCAGGTATCATCTCTTGGTGGATCTCATTATTATGTTACTTTTATTGATGATGCAACCAAAAAAACTTAGATTTATTGTATTCAAAATAAATCTGATGTATTTGATATTTTCAAGAAATGGAAAGCTTTGGTTGAAAATGAGATAGGAAAAAGGTTGAAGTGTCTCAGATCAGATAATGGAGGTGA
>APFE031572726.1:103274-116516 GCA_000404065.3 Pinus taeda
CTTTGCCAAAAATGCTGGTAAAATATGTACAATATAGTCTCAAAACTATCCCAAGAGTTCAACCATCAAAATGACTAAGAATATACATAATATAGGAAATCTAACACATTTCCTTGCCTCTAGCGGTCGAGCTCATCATTTTAGGAGCTGTTTCAACCAATTCTAAACAAAGCACTAGAGTCTAGGCAGTCCAAACAACTTGCCTCTATAAGCTAGGAAACCAATTCATTCATTTAATGTTTTGCCTTTTCATGAATGAATCTTCTAGAAGAGATAAATAAGTGTCATGTCAACATAAAATTACATTAATTACATTAAGGAGGATGAAAAATCCATACAAAAGTCAAAACTAGTCAAATGCTGCGTTTTCCTGAGTTGTAGGTGAAAAACTGGCAATTTTCCTGATGTGTAGCGCGCCATTTCTCTACACGTAGCGCACCTTTGTGCCCACTTTTGGGGCACTTTCTGGCATTCAAATGAGGCACAAGTGGGCTTGTTGGAAAGGGATTGATGTCTACTTTCCAACCCAAGTGGAATTTTGCAATTTGGTGCTCATTTGCCCCTCCAAAAATGCAATCTTCCAAGACTTCTTCTTGTGTGTCCAAAAAGTGGCAGAAGGTCATTTTTTGCATGTTTTTGACCTTTGGGGGCTCAAAACCTGATGAAATGTCTTGGAAGTGGCTTAGCAGGTGTATTTTGTTATGGAAAATCCAAAAATGCTGACCTTTTGTAAAATGGACCTCCCCATCTTCAGGATAGCGCGCAGCGCGCTACGCGTTGAGGGCAAAAACCTGTTTTTGACAAAAAAAAATTCAAAATTGACCAAAATTGCTGCAAATTCTCTGAATTTTGAGCTGAGGGTGTATCATTGAGTGCCATGCTCCTTCAAGGAGGCTTCAGCCAAAATTTGGAGTGGATCGGGCCTTTTCCTCCGTTTTAGTGCCTTGGCCAATCTTCCTTTAAGTATCTTCATTTTTGCTTTGCACACATGCATGCGGGCCCAATAATGATTTTTCATGTGTCGAAGAAAATCTTTGTCTCTATTGGCTTTCGCCGACAACTTTTCCAAGTGAGTGTTCACCCGGATGAGCATTGATTCCCGATCGATAGGTGTTAAATCACTGGGTCTCCTACAGGCCAATTCCCGGTCTTCACGAATCTTTCGCTGCTCATAAAGTTCATGCTCATCTTCCAACTATTTGTTGTGCTGCTCTAAGTAGTTGATCACCCATTTTTCCATCTACAATTTCTTTTGCACCGACTCATTCTCGGCCCTTTGCTCTCGGATCATCTCCTTGAGCTTTGAGGTAGGAGAGCTAGCATCAACATCAATGATATCCGTGTCCTGACCTCTTGAAGGACCCTCATCAATCATGGGCCTCTTGCCCCTGTCCTGGACCTGTACCTGTGCTGAAGAAGATGGCGAGACCCCTTCCACATGATGTGGAGATAATACTCGTTGTGTCGATGAAGTCAACGAGACGCCTTCCACCCTGGGTGGAGATAGTACTCGTCGTGCAGCTGCAAATAAGGCTCTGGGGCCTTTCTGATATGTCACATATGCTAGAGCATCAACCTGCTCGGTCTCATGAATGTCAAACTGCTATGAAGGCCCTCCCTCATCATGGACAATCTCAGGAGGTGGGTGTGGCACTGTGAAGAAGTCGCAAGAAATGAAATCCTCCCATGGAATACCCTGCTGTGCCAACTGATGCATCACTATGATCTTGGTCAGTGCATAATGATAAATGCTCTTGTGTTGCTGTGCTGGGCTCTTCCTTTGTACCAAGAGCACCATCCTCTCTATATTTCGGCACATGAAAAATGGAACGTTCATCATTCGTACCCGTGTGAAATGCATCAACAAACGGATATGGTACGAAGATAGACGTGAAAATCTGCCCTCACAAGTGAAATAGCGAATAATGAGCCTCATCAAGGGTGCATACTCATCCCTTAGGAATATGAAGGGAAAAACAGCAGTTAGGTGTCTCATACATCCAAGTTTGATATACGGCTCATAATGAAATCTGTCTAACTGCTGGTGCTTGTTCCACTCCTCTCCAACATTTGATAACCCAGTTGCTTGAGCAACAATCTCGGGTGATAGTGTGAAGTCCACTCCTGCAAGGTTCACATGACCAATGTGCAAATGTAGGAAAAACAAGCGGACTAATTCTCTATGATGTTGAATTTTTGAGATCCTCTCACAATACTCAAAACATGATAGGTACCGAAAACAGGTCACTGCAAGTGGACAAGCTTGCAAATGAGCCAAAGAGGTGGGCTCCTCCCTGACATGCCGACCACCTTTACCACCCTTGTGATGCCTCCTTGGCACCTCTATCTCCGGTGTTGAATCACGGTCATCACTCTATTCATAATCTGATTCTGTTTCTGACATGGTTTTGGAGGCAAAGTGACTGAAACGTAATGCTGACTTTGCACCCAATGAAGTGTTGTTTGACTTTTTCAAATGTTGTCACCAAGGGGACAAAAAGACATGGGAATTGTTAGGGAAAGGGGAACATGAGGGAATTAGGGACAATAAGTGGGATTTTAAGGTGAAGTAGGGTTTGGGAATTTTAATAAGGTTTAAAGATTTTAGTGGATTTTAATAGGAAGATTATAAAATTGCATGGGAAAATTTTAAGGAGAAAAGGGATCAATAATGGGCAACCTTGGATAGCAAAATACTTTGAAACCCTAGCACAACTAAGTCTTTAAATTTCACATAGCAATGTAGGGTTTCAACATCACATTTTCATGGCATTTTTAACATATTAATTTCTCATTCATCTTGCCAAACCAAAACTAGCCATGGAGGAGAGGCCTACCTAAAGATTTCTTGAGAGAAAAGAGGATTTGGTAGCTTTCTGGCGGTTTATTGGGCGAAAAACCCAACGCGTAGTGCACCTTTCCCAATGCGTAGCGCCCCTGTGGTGCGTAGCGCCTGAGTAAAAATATACTGGAAAAGTCGCGCTGATGCGTAGCGCGCCTCAGCTGATGCGTAGCGCGCTCCTGAAAACTGCCCAATTTGCTCAATGACTCTTGAAATCGCCTTTGCAAGGATTCTCTTGGCTTGTGAGAGGCAAATGAGTTGCTAATGAAGAGTGATGCGCTTTTATAGGCTCCCTTTTATTTTCCCAAAACCCACTTTGTAATGTTTGAATGTTGACATTTTTTGAATTAATTGGCTCTGACTTCTGGTTTCCTTTTTTTTTTTTTTTTTGAAAAATTGGTTGAAATGATGATTTCTTCTGAAAATTTTTGCAGAGATGGCTTCGGAGATGCTTTGGCAAAGGAGACCAAGGCTGCGCTTCAACATTTGGAGAATTTGAAATTTTGACAAAGTTTTACAAAAAATGAGATAATGACCTTTGTTTTTCAAAAACAGAGTTTTGAAAACAAGGTGAAAATTTAACTGTACAATGATGAGAATTATTGAAATGATGCTTTATGAAGGACATCCCTCTAGCCTGCTGGTCCTTTATGACCTTTGAAGACAAAAATTGACTCAACCCTAGACCTAAGACCTCGAAATTTAAAACAAGATAAATGACCCTTTGAAGATTTTATTCACTCAAACAAACCTGAACCAGCAGTGCCAAACAGGAGGGGAATAAAAGACACAAACTCCTCCAGCAGATTTATGGCATGCCTAACAGAATGCAACATGATCACACTGATGGGACACCTAATTATGAAATGCAAAGAGCTTTGATCTCTGGTGGAGGGCTACTAGACCGACTCTAACAGGTACAATGCTAGAACCCAATATTTCAATGGGATAGGGTAAATAAAACCATCTTTTAGAAGGTTTTCAACCTCTTCCTTAATAGCAACACCCTTCCTAGGATACATGGGATGGAGCCATTGGCGAACGGGCTTCGCATCAGGATACGTGGGTATTTCATGCACCACAATAGCTGGATCAATACCAGGCATTTCCTCTTACGACCAGGTGAAGACATTGCGAAATTCTTTGAAAAGGTTGGTGTAAACCCTGATCTCACCAGGAGAATAGGAAACCACAATATGAATGTTCTCAACAATTCCAGGTTTAATGGAAATGTCAAGTGGCATGGTTGCAGTAATATTTCCCATATTAACTTCAAAAAAGACTTCATGCACCAAAACAAGTGTTTGAAGTGGATGCATCAGGTTATGAGAAATGAAAAATTCAAGACACGAAGTAATCTCACTTAGGCTTGGAAGAAATGAGGAACACTGATGAATATCATTCCAAGGTGTTTCGTCAAGAGACATAACCTCAAAAATACTCTCTTTGGTGGGGAATATCTCGTTTAAAGGATCTAGGGAATCCCAAGAACCAAGCCAAGGAGATTTCGAATAGGTTTCCAAGTTCATATTGAGAACAACATGACTTTCTGAAGCAGCCGGTGAAGTCGAGACAATTTCATGATAAGTGCGTTCCAATAGACTTAGCGGCATGGCATCACCGAACGAATCAATATTATCTTGGGAAGGAATAACCCATGGGACTATAGAAACATAGATCATATTTATTGAGGTGATATGCGGAGTTGGGAGAGAAACGTTCCCAATAAAGAAGAATATTTGAAAATACCTCCCCCCATGCTCTCATACAGAATTTCAGTATTTCCCATATATGGGACATTGTTGTTTCAGGCACCAAAAGAGAAAAAGGACAATTGGTCGATGGTGACATTTTTTCCTTCATGAGGAAAATGGAGCACCCGAAACAAAGAGGAAACCACACAAAACATGGCATGGGTCCAACTTTTCCCAAGTAGAAGGTTGTAATTCAAATTTGTGTCTACAACGTCCACTTCTAGCTCAATGCTCTTCCCTTCCAAAGTGATGGGAAAACTTGTAAGAATAACATAAGGATGGGAGCCCCTGCCATCATAGGCCTCCAAGGAGTTTGAGGACTGGTTAAGGGGTGGAGAGCCAATGACTTTCCAAAATTAAATAGAAATGATGTAGGTGGAAGCACCTTCATCAATGACAGTCTAATGGATCATCTTTCCTTTTATAATAACTTGAATCGAAAAGGAAATCTGATGAGAAAGAGGAAATCTGGTGAGGAAGATGAGGGACATTATTTTCAAGATCGAAGGTAAACAAACTAAGATCAACAGGATCAAGGCCTCCTATAGCAGACAATAATGATTTCCACTATGATGGGCATGTTTGGAGAACTTCCAAAGTAGACATCACTGAAGACGCTTGAGCTAAATCTTCGACAATACTGTAATGTTGAGTAGCTCTAGCATTCGGATTATAGGATTATTTGTGAAGCACAACTTTGGGAGGTGGTTAGAGAATGGATTGATTATTAGGTCTCTCAATATGGAGAGGACAAAAATTGAATAGAGTATAAGTAGAAGCTATATTAGTGGCTACTTTCTCCACTGTATGCTTCTAATGAGTTTAATAATCTTTCGATCGAGTAGCGACATAAATAGGAAATGAACCCATCATCATGTAAACTTGAGAACCAGATGAGGTAGAGGATTGTGGTTGGTCTACCAACTGAGTCTACTAGGATGGAAATGGCTCTTTCAAAATAGTCGGAGTCCCTTTTAATAAACGAATAAATTTGGTGTGTCTGGGACAATCCTTGGTATAATGGTCTTCCAAACAAATGAGGCAAGGATATTTCGGCTTTCGTTTTGAGGCATCATCAACATATGACATGGGAGGATCTTGTTTCAGGGTATCAGATTTTGCTTTTCCCTTACCCTTGTTCTTACCTTTCAAGGCTTTATCTGCCGTGGTAGACTAGATGGAATTGACCTCGGAGGTTTTACTAGGATTCGATGGATTTTTCGAAGGATGACTAGTATGAGTATCTGAAGCAGATTTTTGCTTCGAAGAAGTTTTGGTGGAATTTTGAGACACTAATCCAATTATACCATCAACAGGTGGTACATCAGGAGACTTTGAAGATGTCAAATCTGAAGATGGTCTTAGAGAATCAGGTAACAATTCATATAGTGTGCCATAATGGGAATAGACTAAGTCCAAATATTAGGCACATGCAATAGCTTGGTCCTCGGTAACACATCAACCCATCGCTATATCTTTAGAATTTTTTTTATGAATGATTTGGTGAACCATTTAGTTAACAACTCATTAGTAATTTCAAATTTGATGAGGCGACGTCGACGTCTCCATTCATGGATGTGATCAGAAATATGATTCGCATTATATTTCTTCAAAGAGGTAAGAAAATGAGTACCCGTTTCATACCAAACCGAAAACCAGAAGTGGGTGAGGAAGGCCATAGCCAAAGAATTAAAGTTTGCATAGGTACCTTGAGGCAACTTGACATACCACTTTGCAATAGCACCTGTAAAGGTTCACTGAAATAGGGAGAGACGAATACAATTGTCAATGTAAGAATTGGAAGAACACCATAAGTGATATGTCATCACATGGGATTGAGGGTCCTCCTTAGGTTTTCCTTCGAACATGGGTCAATCAATCAGAATTTTAGTAGGAACTGGAGGTTAGTAAGGTGAATGAAGAATGGGATCATTAATAAGCCTAGAGACATCACGCAGTTCCAATGTAGCTAAAAATGGAAATTGTGGATTAAAAGGCATATAAGACCTTTCAGGAGCCCAACCTATGGGTTCCAACCTTGTTGGTAAGGATTATGCCCCCAAAGTAGATGATTTTGACCATAGGGGGTTTGATTCTATCCAAGGTAGGGTTGATATTGACCTGCCATAGACTGTTGATAACCATAAGGAGGATAAACATTATATGTGGAATATGGATTATAAGGTTGATGCACCTACTAACCTTGGATATGAAGTGATTGGACTTCATGTCTGTAAGGTTTGAACTTGTTGGTATATCGGTTGAGACTGTTGCTACAAGGTTTGACCTTGCTACTACAAAGGTTTTCCTTGCGATACAAGGGTTGGTTGGGTTCTTGAACAAACTATGTTTTCTATTCCAAAGGTTATTGATGTTGTTGCAAAAGTTGCCCCTATTGTTGTAACGGTTGTTGGAAAATTCCTTGAGGGATTCCCCATGGGTATTGGTAAGTTCTAAATGGGATTTGACCATATGCACCAGGAATAATAGTTTGACCAGGTTGCACATGAGAACCTGCTTGTGGAAGATAGGGTGGATTTTGCAGTGCTTTTGAACCATATGGACCATAACACTGTTGGAGTGCTATTTGGTCCATGTAAGGATTTTAATACTGGATATTACCTGCCCTAGATGAACCAACAGGATAAGGAATACCACTAGGATTAGGTTGATTGACTCCGACCATGTGAGGTTTTGATTCACTCACATAGGTTCCACCTAACATAAGAGGAATTTTTGGGCTTTTCCCCCAGGCTGTGAATAAGGAAGTGGTGCATTTTTTCCACTGGATGGAGGGACCGAGGAACTTACAGACTCATGAACCAAAACAGTTGGTTGTACCAGAATGGAAGGTTGAAACGACGGTAAATGTTGTGATGGAATCATCGGTTGAATGGGGACTGAAGTAATGACCGTTTGTATAGGTATTTGATAGGTCACATTAGGAATAAATGGACCGAAAGTAGGCATAGTATTTGATGACTAAATAGGATTTTGGTACAAAGAGAAAGCACTAGGAGTTCCTGAAACTAATTGAACCAAGATTGTATAACCATGTGGAAGCATAGGCCCATTGTTTTCAGGAAGTGTTTGAGACAGAACTCTTCCCGTATAAGGAAATACTTCTAGAGGAAAGTCATATTTGAGCTCTTCGTTAACATGAGTGTGAGTAGCGAAGACTTCTAGAGGACCTCAAGGAGAGGTTGGAATCTCACCTTCTAAATCCATGGGTGGAAAAAACTGGTGAGGAGGAACCCAAGATGTGTGAGGAGATAACTCCAAAGTAACAACAAGTCAATCGTATGGAGTATAAGGATGTTGAGGAAATATCGCAAAAGGATCAAATAATGGATTCAAAGGGTATAAGACAAACCTCTTGGAATCTCAGGGGTTTTTGCATTAGACTCCTGAGGTGAAAAAGAATCTGGAGGTGGTGGACGAGAAGCAAGGCGTTGGATGCTTGGGACAATCCCAAGTTCAAAGCCTTGAGCTCCAAGTGACTGTGAAATTTTTGGATGAATTCCTTGTGATGACCCTTCAATAATAGTCAATGAAGGGGAATTGTGGGATGAACTCAATGGTTCAGCCATAGTGAATTTCTCTCAAGAGAAGAAGAATAAGAGATTATTCATTGAGGACTAATTAAAATTTAAAATTTACAAGGAATTACTCAACATGGGGCCAAGAAGCAACTTCATGGGTTCAACATGTTATCGTTGATAGTTAATTTTATGACAGGAAACAACAAATAAATCAAAATGGGTAATACTAGGCAAGAGGGTTTACCAAGTAACCATGAACCATTATACACACCTTAGCTGAAACTAAGTACTTGACGTACGATGATTGATCTCCCCGAATGTTGTGTTTAATGTATCACGTTTACAAGGTGGCTAACTTGATTACCTGTGGCTAAAAGATAACAACCTAATGGGGTATCCCAATATATACTCGATGGTACAGGGAGCACAAGTCCTTGTTAGTGTTGTTTAATGCAGAACCATTCAATGAGAGCATCCATATATATTCTTATCATACTTAAGTGCCTCATATATACCCAAAAGTACTAGAGAACCTTTTATACACTTCGATACTGGGAAAATATTTCACCCCCAAGATAAACTGCAGTTAGTTAACAAAAACTTCTATGTTTAAATATCTCGAAACATGTCTTTAGCCTAGACATCTAGATATTTGTGTTAGGTGACAAATGCTCCTTAGGTTAATTGAGCTAAATTTTAAGTTTATCTTGGATTAAGTTTCAATTTGATGGCTCAACGATGTCACCTGAATTCCTATAATGCAGCTAAATGATGAAAATGAAACCTTTTCATTCGATGAAGGGTAAACTAACAAAGGAAGAGAGACAACAAAATAATGCATCAAACAAGAAAAATTCATCAAAACACAATTTTTTCCAATGCAAAATGTAAAAACGAAATCTAATCATTTCATTTCACTAAGATGCACTAATGATTTTCTTTTACGTTGATTCAACCATGCAAACTAATGCAATGAGGAAAGGAAAAATTCAATCTAACTCAATGAAAATGAAAATTTCTTTCACTTTATGGTTTCAAATGAAAAAAATGTCTCAAAAATACTTAAATGAAACAATCTTTCACTTTTTATTTTCAAAACATAAGAATGAAAACAAGTACTCGCTTTTAGTCCAACCAAATCCAACAATTTGTAATCTATGCTTCACAATGGAACTAAAACAATCTTCAAAGCATCAATATGATTTGACACTAATGAAAACAACTTCACATCAATGAACCAAAAGCAACTTGAAAAATATGTCTTGATTGTAGGAAGAGTCCTGAATGGAAGCAATAAATCTCATGAAAGAAGACCAAACAATGAGTGGAGGGTGTCCTACAAGCCCTAGAAACCCTAGAAAGCAATGAAGCCTCAAACACACATTAAGAAAGTCAAGAGATAATTGCAGTCATAAAATCATAATCAACCAAGACACATGCACTGTAGACACACTGGAAAATCATTGACAGAGGCCAAAAACACTTAAACAAGAAGAAACCCTAATTTTTCTCCTATCCTTTGGGATCAGCATGCCTGTTACAGGAAAAATGGCGATGCAAGAGATATTAGTGCGAATGCAATTAAAAAAGCAGCGACGATAACATGATTGCTAAAGAAAAACATGTGATGGGCAAGGAAAATAACAAAAAATAAAAAATCTTCAAGACCAGAATAGACTGAGTGTCCTCAAGCAACAACCAATGAGTGAAAATAGATACAATGATACAAACGGGCCAAGAAACAAATGGTTGGTCAAACTGATTAGAGAATCTGATTGAAGGACTGGATGGAAAGGATTATAGCTTCCCTAGTGGAGTCACCATTTTGTTGTCTAGGAAAATCCTCTCTGGAAACCTACGTGACAATCTCCAAGACACTTTCCTAAATTGTAATCGAAATAAGAGAAGAGGAAGATGTTCTACCTTGTTCTGATGCTATAACGTACTCCTTTGTTGAAGACCTCAAATCACTTGCACTTCGGGCTCATTCCTACTACTCACAACGTTTGAATGCTTGCACAAGATATCAAAGACATAAAAGAGCATACAAATACAAATAGCATAATTGAAAGTAATCCACTTAACAGATCAATAAGCTTTAAGATAATGATGCATTAACGCACACATTTATGGAAAGTGAACCAACAATTGTATATATTAATATAATAAAGGAGGAAGCATACAACCAAGACTTTATGTCAATAAACTCTCCTTGAGTGAATGTCCAAGTCCAATCTCAAGCTCCCCAAGCACTCCTTCTCCAAGCCAAATGAGTAGCATGTAGACACTACCTCAGCATAAGGGTGAAAATAAAGACAAACCATTTGGGAATGGGAGAGGATGAATATCGAGGCAGGGAAAGGGAGTTAGGATCTCTCCAATGATAGGAGAAGGCCCTCATCTCAAGGAGGTAGCTCATAGGGACAAGACCAAAGGCCAAGTTGAGAGAACTCGACTTCATCCATGCTGAACAACCTCCAGCTCGTCGTTCTGGAAGCCTCTAGATCATGAAGCTTCTTGTCCTCTTTGGGAAAAAATTCCTTTTTGGGATCATCGCGAGTATCAAATCCAAAATTGTGCTGGTAGTGTGAGGCTAGTGAACGGAAGATAGCAACCAGCACGGGTTGCCAATGTCAGGGTAGCGATGATCCTCAAATTAGAGTTTTAGAGCCCTTTTCTTCGAGCGAAGCTCAATGCATTTTTTCATCAGTGTTTTAGAGGGGATTTTAGCTAAATATCAGGATGATTACACTGCATGATTTCTAGGTTTTGGGCACTTCGGGGTATGTCATAGGGAAGTGTGAGAGGTGTGACAAAATACTGTGTAACATTTACCTTTCTTGCTTCAATGCCTAAGTGCTCCAAGAAAACTCTAAGTGTCCAAGAGCATGAGAGAGAGAAATAATAATGAGAGAGCTCCAAAGATTTGACAAAAGGTTACCAACTAATCCTCAGAATCCTTTTTATGGTTGAGGACTCTATTTTCTTCATTTTCCATTAGTTTCCTTTATTTTCCTCCTCACATGAAACTTGTGACCTTTCACCTCCTTTTTCTCCTAATTTCCATTATTTTCATAAATAAATGTGCCAAAAATACCATTTTTCCTTTCCAAAGCCTTAGCCATAAACAACCAAATAAACACACACTAGGATGTTATACCCAACATTCAGCTTGGAATAAGTGTCCCATTCATTAGTGGTTATTGTTTTTAACTTTTACTACATGGAATTTTCATCAGGGATTCTACAAAACCCTCCCCCTAGGGGTATAATGTACTCGATGTTCAATCACAGATATACCTTAGAAACTTGCTAAAAGAATACATGTGACTTATGGAGCTCTATAACACAACTCAATGCAATATTTGTAATGAAATATTTGCTCAAGAGAAGAACATCATGACAAGATGAAAGAATACTGCATAGTGGAGATTTATAACATAGCTCATTATGGGATTTACAATCATCATCCTGTTTAGTGCCAATCGACATGACATCATAACATCATGATAGTGTAACCACATGATATCATAATAACCTAACAACATAATCATAATAACATGACACCCATACTGCATAGTGGATATTTATAACATATCTCATTATAATATTTACATCCATACACGTGTACATATAACAACATCATAAGAATTATATATACCAAAACATATGCCAAATCATATACCAAAACATATATTAAACATATACTAACATCATATATCATATATCAAAACATCATAAAGCATATATCAAAAAATCATACGGCATATATCAACCATCATAAAGCATATATCGATCACCATAAATCATATACTAAATGAACATAAAGAAAATACTAAACCATCATGAAGCGTATACCAAGCTATCATAAGCAAATATTAGACCACCATAAAGCTACTACCAAATCACCATAAGAAATTCCAAACCACCATAAGCAATCACCAAACCACCATATCAAGGTTGCTTTGCTTTAATCAATAAACAAGGAAGGATACATGGCCCACATCTGATCTGACATCTCCCATGTAGCTTCATCAAGCCCAAAGTGGTTCCATTGTACTTTAACTTGCTCTATTGGTCAGTTCTGGAGCATGAACACCTTTTTTTGCAAGTTACACTGAGGTGTCGGCTAGAATTCTCCATCTGGTTCCACCTACAATACAGACCAATCAATCACATGATCAAAATCCTTAACATACGTCTTAAGCAAAGATACATGGAAAACATCATGGAATTTCATTGTTGGAGGAAGTGCAAGTTGACAGGCTACTGACCCAATCCTCTCAATGATACTAAAGGGTCCACAAAACTGTAGTGCCAGCTTGGCACATGATCCAATCTGCAAGGAGATCTTCTTTGGTTTGATACGCAAGTACACTTGTTCCTCAACCTGGAACTCCTTGAACAATTTTTTCATGTCTACATAACTCTTCTACCTATTCTGTCCTACCTTGAGATTCTTCTTAATCACCTTCATCTCTTGTTCCATGTCTGCCAACATATCTGGCTCAATAAATACTCTACTAACCGGATCACTCCAACTAATTGGAGTGTTACAACTCTGCCCATATAATGCCTCAAAACAACTCATCCTTAGTGACTCCTGATAACTGTTTTTGTATGCAAACTTGACCAAAGAGAGATACTCTTTCCACCGGGGAAACTTTTAAGGAAATAAATTTATTTTAAAGTTTATAAATCTTAGCGAGTCTTACTAGTCACAACTTGAAAATTATAAAATGATTGAGGATATGTTTGTTAAAATAATCAAATTTATAATGATTTTGTATAATGTTTGTAAATGTTTGGTAATTTTTAAGGTAAAATAATTTTATACTATAAAATTTGGGTGAATCATTTTAAGAAAAATAGAAATTGGCGAATCATTTTTCTAGAAAAAAAGGAAAATTAGCCCACTTGTGAATATTAGCCCCTAAAATTTTCCCTACTTCCCACTTCCTCTGTGTTAGGACTCCATATTGTCTACTGTTGACCTCATATTTTGTTATGATATTACCCTTTTTAGCCCATAAATAGAAACCCTTGATATCATTTTTGACCTCATCATTCCAAGGTATGAAGTAACTCTCCTCATTTGCTATAT
>APFE031572740.1:0-15693 GCA_000404065.3 Pinus taeda
TGTGGAGAGCATGGGGTCAACCCCCACGAGACATCACATTGTGAACACATTCTACCCATATACAATACATGGTATACCTCTATCTATTTAACATGCAAAGCCCGATTTGTTCATTCAACTTGTTGTGATGATGAACCACACTCGTTGGTTCGAAATGCATCGACAAATGAAATATCATGTGATTTACCCCAAAGAATCTCCCTTAAACTTGATATGAATCACAAAAGCCTCAATACAACAATCATTGAAGATAACAAATCATATAGAATAAGTTAATTTATATTTCAAGATGACGACAAGTGATGATGGAATGAGTGAATCAACTAGATTGAGGTATTATGAAGATAATAACTAATTGATCCAAGGCAATAGAGATGTTGTAATGTAACGCAATGTTATGTAAACATTTAAATTAATAAAAATAAATTAAAATTGAAATAAACAAATAAAAAATACGTTACAATAAAAATTATAAGTTATTATATTTAGTTTTATTAATTTTTGTTGGGTAGTTAAGATAAACTTGACTTCGTCAAGTTAACAGTGCTTTTTGAACTCCTCAAAGTTCATGAGAACCCATGGTATTCATGCATAATATAGCCTAGATCCATCAAAACTCGGGATCTACCAAGCTGCAAGAGGGATCAAAGTTCTTTGCATCTCAAAAAAGTTCTTTGCATCTCAAAAAATTGATCCCTCGGTGATTGGTACATATCGAGTTAAGATGCATCTAGACTAGTAACAATGATTATTTGCATGATGGTGACAACATCTCTCCAATAGAGAATGGCCAAAATGTTGTAATGTAATGTCATGTAAACACTCTATCTTGGTCAAAAGAAAAATAAAAATAACAATGTAAAAATATTTTTAAAGTATTAAGATGGGTAGTTAAGGTAAACTTGATTGGGATGCATGAGTGGTGGTATTCATGTGGAATATATCCTATTTAATAGGGTAAATTAAACTAGTCTAAATCCATATTAACTCTTGATCTACCAAATGTCTAGAGGGATCAAATCTCTTAAGATGAAATCTCACCCCTCAGGGCTCTTGGTAGGTCTGAGATGGATCTAAGCTAGTTAGTTAATATCTTAATTATAGAGGTTTTCACTTTGAAAAATATATATATATGGAAACGATAAAATTGAAAATGAGAATATTATATATGCCTCCCCCTAAAGAAAAAATATCTAAAAATTTAAAAAATTTTCTAATATATTTTAAATCTTCAATTTAATTAATATTTAATTTATTTTTTACTTAAAGTTTTTTTTTGGCGCGGATTTGTGATTTCTTGTTGTTTGAAAATTGAATTTTTAAATGGAATAATTTTTTAATTCCAACACCTTAAAGAACTACGTCAATTGAGTTTTAAACTTATGGTTTTTTAAAATCTCTTACTAGATTTTTGCAAAAATTGACAAAATCATAAATGCCAAAAAAAATCACGTACACCCATATAGAATATGCTCAATTTAATTTTATTCTAGAAATTAATAAATAAAAATTGATTTCAAACTCTCTTTCTCTTTATATTGATAATTGCATATAATTATTTTTACTATAAGGTATAAGATTTATTTAGTCTTAATATTAATTTATTATTTTCCACATTAATAAATATTTAATTTCAAAATGTATTAAAAATTGTGAAATTAAACTAAGACTTCTTAAATAATTAATTTATAATATTGAATTACTAAATTAATTTGTTGATAATATTATACGGAACCATGTTTAAAAAACATTGAAAGTTTAACTATTGCTAAATGTCTCTCCAATCAACACTTAGAGTATTAACTTGTTCTTCTTTCACTCAAGACTAAAGACTAACTCATTTTAACTAAACATGTAACCATTACCTTGCTCTATAGTCAAATCGATGAAGACTCCACTTAACTAAACCTCCAACTCTATGCATGCAATCTTGATGATTATTCTAGTAAACTCGAAATAACTCATTATAACTAAACCTTGACCGGTGAGATTTCACTCATCATAAGGGAAAGAATGATCTAGGTGGATATTGGTTGCCAACCACGTATTCCACTTGGACCACCCACAATGTCTCTTTTAGTTTTCCAGTTTCCTTAATTTTAGCATAATGTACTATTTTTCCTAATTTTTTTGGGTCCTAAACTAGTGGATCACTTTTGAGGCCCTAAATGATGTTTTCCCTCAAAAAGTGATCTTCAAATCATCAAGATATTTGAAATGTGGTATTATGATAGCCAAACGGAGATCGAATGCCAAAGATATGACACTGAGAAGTAGACGTATCGATCTATTGACGCTCTGTTCTAGATAACAAAGATATCAAGAGGCATATTTAGGAACAGTTGCAGAAAGGGAACATAAAGCAAACCTCATCACCATATCAAAGCCTGATTGTATTGGTACAAAATAAGGATGGGCCCCGCGGACTCTATATCGACTATCACGTGTTGAACAAGATCACTATTTGAAATAGGTACCTAATCCCATGGATTAATGACCTTCTCGACGAGATCAATGGAGAGAAATATTTCAACAAGACTCACTTCAAGTCCGGTTATCACGAGGTGCCTATCGAACCCTCCGATGTGTGGAAGACTACCTTCAAATTGAAGTAGGGCCTTTTCAAATGGTTCGCCATGCCTTTTGGGTTGATGAATGCCCCCGTAACCTTCATGAGATTGATGGAAGACATGTTGTCACCCTTAACCAATGCATTCGTGATGGTGTATTTACATGACATCTTGATTTTAAGCCAAAAATGGATAGAGAACCTCCACCATATTCGTCGGGTCGTCCAAACCCTACGACAACATAATTTGTGTCCCAATATGAAGAAACGCACCTTTGGCATGACCAAGCTTCAATATGTGGGGTAAATTATTGATAAATAGGGTGTGCATGGGGACCGAGCCAATATAAAGGTCATTTGATATTGGTGAGTCCCAACCACTCTAACCGAGATCAGTAGCTTTCTAGGCTTTGCCAATTTCCACTATAGGTTCATGTTGGGGTTCTCTCATATCACTTGGCCGTTAAGTCAAGTTACGAAGGCTGGAGTGAAATTGGAGTTCTTTTTGCATGAAACCCAACAGAAGGAGTTTGATGAGTTGAAGCCACACCTTTGCTCTGCACCAATGCTCAAACTATCAAACCTACAATAACCATTTGAGATTGATACATATGCCTCCAACTATTCTATTGGTGAAGTTCTTACTCAATATAGGCATCTAGTGGCTTACCATAGTGAGACACTTCCAAAAACAGTCTGAAA
Organism: Pinus taeda; assembly: GCA_000404065.3. Classification (NCBI taxonomy): domain Eukaryota; kingdom Viridiplantae; phylum Streptophyta; class Pinopsida; order Pinales; family Pinaceae; genus Pinus; species Pinus taeda. The sequence continues at coordinate 3,272 of APFE031572740.1, forward strand.
GTGTCCCACCTTACAAAGAAATGTGTTCCATTATGCAAGCTTGCTATCAATGGAAGCATTACATACTCGGAAAGGAAATGGTCATCCACACAGACCACCAACCCCTATAGTTCATACAGACACAAGTTAATTGGAAGAACGATCACCATCGGAAATGGTCCACACACCTGCAAAAATTCCATTTGAACTTTAAGTAAAAGAAGGGAAACACCATTAATCTTCTAGACTACCTTAATATACCACCAGTCATGGTGTTGATCACTATTCTTGACTTCTATGGGCACGAGACTTCACGGTGGCCGCATCTTTATGAGAGTGATCCAGAATTGAGAAGCACATATTAGACACTCGTGGAAGCTAAGAAAGTTCAAAATTTTCACCTCGAGGATGCACTATTATGCCACTTCGGATGCATTTGTGTTCATTCAAGTGAGTGTGCCAAGCTAATTTGGGAGGCACACTGCATTTGGGCATTGCACATTTCGAAGTAGAGAAAATAGTGACAGTACTGCATAAGTATATTTATTAGTTGAACCTTCATCACGATGTTGGGAGACGTGAAATCTTGCACTACCTGTGCCATTTCCAAACTAACCATCAAAAAGCAAGCCCTATATACTCATATGCCTACTCCTAGTCAACCTTGGGAATCTACCTCCAGGGATTACATGTCGGGCGTTCCTTCTACTAAGCACAGAAATGACTATGTTTCCGTGGTCACCGAGAAATTCTCTAAGATGGCTATTATGGAAGCCTGCAAGAAGACTATCACAAAACAAGCCACTGCTAGGCTCTTCTTTGAGTGACTATGGGTACACTTTGTGATCCCACAGTCCATCATCTCAGATTGGGACAACAGACTCCTAAGTGAATTTTGGTTAAGCTTTTATTCAATGTGGGATACCAAACTCACTAATTCCATGACTTTTCATCCCCAAACTGATGGCCAAATAGAAGTTATCAATTGGATGATCGTAGACATTTTATGCATGTACAAATTGACACATCCATGCACATGGGATGAAAGCCTCTCCTATGTCCTACACAACTACAGTAGAGCTCTCAATAGCTCAATGGGATATAGCCCTTTTTAGGTAGGGCTTAGATTTCAGCCATTATGTCCCATTTATGCGGCCATACAATTTATAGCTACTTATCAAGATTATGCTCATGTCTAGTTTGAAGTCGGTAGGGCTAACACATTCATTGAGTGCATTCAACACATTTTTCAATAGCTCCATGATATATTTGATAGAGCTAATTCTAAGTAGAAGCAGCACCATGATCAACATTGAGTGCCACAAAATTTCGAGGTGGGTGAAAAAGTTTGGCTACATTTACAGAAGGGGCGCTTCATTCGGCCCCACCATAAGCTTCACTCACTCTAATATGGGCCATACGCCATCACTAAGGCTATAATGGAAAATGCCTTCAAGTTGAAAATTATATTGTTCCTTGGTTTGCACCGAGTGTTCAATGTAGACCACCGTTGGTCATGCTTTCTACCATTTTTAGACACATCCGACATTGCAGAACAACTCACACCAACAGAGCTAAACCGAGTCTGCATGGAACATGCCACAACTGTTTATATCATGGAAACACAAATTAAGAACACTCACCAGTAGAAGATCCAACTATATCTCGTTGGAAAAGCTAGAAAAATGCTACACCAATGCAAGTGGCTCAATAGGGACCAAGTTTAGGAGAAGTTTCCCTATCTCATGAAGGCACTTAATGTAATGGGGACCATTGCTTCCTAAGGGGGAAGGATTGATCCAGGTGCATATTGGTGGCCATCCTCCTATTCCACCCGGACCTCCATCACTATCTCTTTCCGGTATTTAGTTTCATTAATTGTAACACAATTTACTATTTCTGGCATTTTTTTCGGGTCCTGAACTTCTAGAGCCATTTTGAGGCCCTAAATGATGTTTTTAGGGAAAAGGGAAAGATCGAAAAGTCCCAATCCGTAATAATAGAGTATTATTGGCCTCCTCTTTGATATGTTTGAAATGAGGTATTATGATAGCCAAAGGGAGATTGAATGCCAAAGTCACTACCCTGAGAACTTGATGTACCAATTTACCCAAACAGGGCCGAGAGTTTTGGTGCTTCATCTCCTAGGGTTAGGTTTTTTGATGTTTATGGTTTTCCATTCTTTCTCAATAGTAAGTAGGCATTTGAGCCTCATTGTAACATAGTTCAGGGGCATGTAGCCGTCAAATCTCTTTTAAGAGATAAGCTATGATTGTTGTTGCTAGTTTATTTCCATTATGTTTGTAAGCGTATTTTGGTATTTGATATTAATGAAATGAAGTGTTATTTACATTCTGTCTCTATATTTATGGTTATATTTTTTATTTTTTGTGTTCCTTTTTAAGTTCATATCAAAGAAAAATTCATTGTCTTTATGGTGAAGGCACTAGCTAAAAGACCTTCCATGCTACATTTTCAACACTCCCTCATACAGAGGAAAGGATTTTGTACAAATCCCAACCTATTTTTGAAATATATGAAACTAACTCTTGCCAATTCCTTGGTCAAGATATCTATTTTTTTCTCCTTTTTTAGAATGTACGGTAGATTCACTATCCCTTTGTGCACACAATTTGTGAGATGATGATACCTTATCTCAATATGTTTGGAGCAATTATGAAACATTGGATTCTCATAAAGCTTAATGTAACTCTGATTATCACAATGTATCAAATTATGCTCCATCCCCTATTAAAAAATCCCACGAGAAACTTCTTCATCCAAACCATGTATTTCTTGAAAAGTGTAACTAGTGTGAGTCTTTATAATGTAATAAACTGTAATTTTTATCATTGATTATATCATTATTGTTATTTTAATTCTTGGTGAGTGAATTATCTTCATGGTTTAGAGTGGAGAGAGTTAAATAATAATTTATTATGATTCCAAAGAAACGTATTTCAATCAAGTCACATTTGTTATTTTGTAAGAAAAGAAAAATAATATATATATTTTAGTGAGAGTGTCATCATAAGGTAAGGCAACCCCCCTTGGGAAAGTCAGCCCTAGATGAATCTATTCAACCTTCCTAGACAAGTATAAATAATTCAACTCTACATAATTCACTCATCATCCTCAACACGTCAATTTATGTGCCAACAAGAGAAGAAAAGACATTTGAAGTCAAAGGAGAGCGAGTAGAAGTCAAAGGAGAGAGAGACAAGTCAAAGGAGAGAGACAAATTTTAATTTTATTCCCTAATTTTATTAATATGTTCAAATTTTCTACAATTTTCAAAGGCTACTACAGGGCCTAAATTCAACCTCCACTACTAATATGAAATTTCTTTGATTTTGACTAGATTTCATGGATTTTGGCCAATGTTGACTTTTGTTGACTTTGACTTGAGACAGATGGCTTGGAGTAGCGCTGATTTGGGTTCTTTGTCATAGTATTGGACTTGGTCTTGATTCTTTGATATCTCGTTTTGACCTGATTGTATAAGAAGGATTGTTTCGGTTTCCCCCCTTATGGGGTTTTTCCCTAGCTTGGAGCCTAACTTCTTGTGATCTTTATCTCTTAGTAATATTTGTGTTTTGAAAATGTGGTAATTTCTTGCATAATATAAGTAATAAGAAGCCAAAAAACATTCACAAGTAATTGTCAAGTGAAGAGAAATCAATCATTATATTTTTGCACCTCGTTTCTCAGGATGGTATCAAAGCTAAGGTGAAGGGAAGGTAGCTTGAAGATCACTACTTGTCGGCATATTTGAAGAAAGTATTGCAACAATCATCTCGCCAAATAAGGAAGCCTTCAAGATATCCTTGTTAAAGACATGATTGTAGAAATTATCTCTCCCTTAAGGCCATTTTTGAAGGAATTTGGAATACCATCAAATTCTCTCTCACTCATCAACTCTCTAGTCCTTGCATCAACATTCTTGGAGACACTCTTACAACAAGTTTCTCTGTATTTGACAACCAAGTTTTCTATTATACTCTATGTCTAATCTTCCTAGCAAAAGGACCTATCTTTGTAAGGAAAACAATAAACTTGATGGTGTATCCAATTACAAGGCATGAAAGAAGATAATTGATCTAGTTCTGAAAGAAAACAAAGTCATACAATTTCTTGAAGGCATTGTTCCGATAAAAATGGGAAAATACAGCAAGGAAGAAATCATAGCTCAAACAATTTGCTTTCATTATTTCAAACACCATCCTATTTCCTTTGTTTCCGATCTACCCACGTCCAAAGAATTATATGATAAATTGTTCAAGCTATAGTATGTCAATCCTACACGTCAAAAAATATCTCTAAGAAATGAACTCTATGGAACTAGAATGTTAAAGGACAAATATGTGGCTTCATGTTTTATGGATGTATCAAAGATAAAGAATCAACTTCAAGGAATTAACACATATTTCATTAAATTTCTAAGTAGTCCATGGATCTAGAATTTAAAACTTTAACTAGATTAAGTTTTTTGAAAATGAGGAACTAAAAAATCACTTAGTTAACTAATTTTAATGTAGATATTCATCATTTTGTAAGAGATTTATTAAACTTCAAAATCTATAGGAGGAAATATTTTATAAGTCTAGTTGTGTTGTGCAAGGATCAAAATCATTTTTTTATAAATTAGAGTGGAACAAAATAGAAAATTTGATTTCTATCAATTATAATAAGGAATATTAAGGAAAACTGACTTCAAACATTATTACAAGTGTCTATAATTTATTCATTAAGGCTTTAAATGGTTTATATTAAATAAATACTAATTAGATACTCCACTATTATTTTAATAGACCATGTTTAGAAGATGTTGTTCTAAGTGCATTATTGAATTTGATTATGTATATTTGATATGGTGAGAAGTCATGTTGGTGAGACAAAGCTTTGAAAAAATAAATATTTTATGGAAATGTCACGTAATTAGTATTGCCACATGATTGCATCAAAATACTAAATAATATAAAACTCCTCCAAAAAAAATATGAAGAGAATGTTTGATATACAACAAATATTGAAAGGTGTGCTTGAATGTATATTAATAGATGCTTCAAAAAAAAAATTGCATTCATGAATCATATCGATCTAATCTTAATATATTCACTCGAGTAGATCAAGAGCGACTTATACACCATATTTATTTATCTTGGTCTTCTTAAAATGGTCTTTCTTTGGCATCCATGCCCACACTATGGTATTAACTAGAATAGAGCCAAGTTCTATGTCATTAGGATTTGGTACCTAATATTGCTCTAAAAGTTTTCCAATGTATTTCCGTGACATAGGCTTCCACCAATTAGCCTTTACATGAAGATTGTCACTTTCATTATCCCTAAAGATATCTCAGATGGATTTTTGCATCCAAATCATATCTCCTACAGCTTCATTTATGGATCTAACTAGCAACATCTTTACTTTCTCAACATCAACCACTGGATTCAATGTTGGCTTTGACTTGTTGCAATTGGGTCCAACATATAATAGTTCATCTATCGCAATATCAAAATCTCCATCCATAATAATTGATATTACATGGAGTGGATTACGATCAACATCACCATTGCGCCTTATCTTGGCCAGAAATCCTCCTAAGATGAATCACGTCCATCTATTATTATATGATCATTATAGATTCCATATAATGTATCAAGAAATATTTCACAATAGACTAATTTATTTTTCCATTCCTCTATAACAATTGGTGAATCCTCATTCTCAATAGTGTCTTTCCACATTTTTATGTATGATGTTATCCCTTGCATTAGTTCTTTTAAATGTGAATCATTCTTTTTGGAATCTAAGAAAGATTGCTTCCCTATGGGAATTATAGGATGACCTACATCATCTATATTCCATAACTCAATTTGTTCTAACCACTCAATATCTCTAATGGATTATTTATACATTAGTACTTGAACATCATTGAGTACAAGAAATTGGAAGTATTAGACATTAAGATATCCAACTAGTGCAATTTTTCCCTCCTTGATGTATCCATTAAGGAAAAATTCTATGTCATACACCTTGGCGATATGTGTAGGTGTAAACACTCGATTTTCTTCTATTATGCAACATGTATCCATTATTTCAGGTAAACAATATATACTTTTACTTTTTAGGTTGGAAGACATTCTTCCCTAAGTTCCATATATATCTTCATGGGTGTGCCCCACAGGCAACAATCCAACCTCAATGGTGATGAAGACACCAAGTGCAGTTAAAAGTGATAGGAACATGAAAAGATGGTGACTCTTATTGTCACTTGCTACATTGTCCAACTGTAACAACAAATGTGGAGGAAGAAGTTTAAAATCAAAATTTTGACTTTTTGATCTTCAATGACATATAAAATCATCAATTTACACTTGACATTTTGAGGAAATAGAGCTGTCAAGTAATGCTTTTGTAAGTGGGTTTCTTGAACTTCCACTCTCATAAAGTAGATAACCATACATATAAACTTGTGGGTATTTAAGGTACCTTAAGCACCTTGCAAGGGATGTAATAGTAAATTGTGATCCAATATGTCCAAATGGTAGGGAGAAATGACCAAAATCGCCTATCTCGTTCCCATGTGTTAGCATACGTATCAATGAAAAACCTAAATTTGTTCCTATAATAAATTTTGATTTGACACGTAGCCTTGGGATTTAAGTCTTTGTTTTATCCATTTTCTCATGCATAATGCTCAAATACTCCTTTGGAAACTAATCTGACATACTTCTATGGGAATAGTAACAATATATTCCACACATAACAATCTTGTTATGTTTGTTCAGCCTACCTCGTACATTTTCTTCCAACACCTTTGTTGTCGATGAATTCATTTGTGCTTTTTCATTTGCTAATGCAAGAGTCGAACATTCTAATTCATTAATCAACAAATAGAGTACATAATTTACAACCAATCCCAAAGGGTTGTGGGCCAAGGAGAGAACCTAGAAAAACCCCGTAACTGGGCCCAAGGGCAAAGCTTCGCCCTGTACAACTAAACCTTACAACTCTCTAAAGAGAAATAAAAGAATCTGGATTCGGACCCGAAGAGGAACAAAAGTGTTACACTATAAATGTCTCATATCTGCACAACTCCCTAACTCACGAATCAGGGAAATGGGTGTTAAGCCACGTCCCACCAAGAACAAATTGCTTCCCACCATTTTCCTAACTTGCTTCTTTAATCTCAACCGTCAAATCTCCACGCTCGATCCAACAGTCATGGCCAAAATTGCTATGCTAAGCAACACAACTTTTACCTAGAGGACACACCAACATGCACGAATAGTCTCATCTGTAGATCTGCCTGGCTGAATCTAATGGTTGAGGATAATATCGCACCCACCTACAATCTTGAACAATAACGTGCGATGAGGGTGGTATTCCTCCTGACCCCACTGCCACATCGAGCAAACTGAATGGAATGACTCCCAAAATGAAAATACTGCTTCCCGCTTGCTAGGGTTACGATCACTAGAAAACTGCTTAGGCCGTGGAAAAGCTAACAAAGAGGAAAAACCCCTGGTTTCACGACCTCCGCGAGATCCCAAATTCTGACCTCTCACTGTGTTTTCCCTACCATAACCAATGTGACCGAAATCAACCACCATCATGTCTGTTCTCCAGAAAACCCAGTCGCCTGTGATATTGCAACTAGAAACTGCAGTGAACAAATTAACCTGGGATGCGAGGGTTGACCCCTGCAAGCAATCAGCATTAAACCTCACTATGAGTAAACCTCCAAACCAAAAACTTCTAGTCATTTATACCCCTCATCCATGGCGCTATTCAGAAACACTGCCTTATCTTCATCTGCTTGGTCTTGGAAATTTTCTCTTAATCTATCCTGAGGTAGCTCTTGCCAGTACTTCGCCACCCTATTATCTATGCAAATCACTCCTTGATTGACCAAAAGGTCTGTCATTTTATTGGCCATTCTTCGCACATGAATAAACCTGATTGTTCTCAGACTTTGGACTGTGTATCCATTGAAAGGCCTAGATCAACCTCTAGTTGCTTGAGGATTTTTTCGGCTTCATACCCCAGCTAAGTTTCTTGACTAAGTTAATAATTAACTCTGAATTAGCTTCAATGATCACATTTCGGCAGTTATCTTGAGCCAGAAACTCTAGACATTGCTCCATTGCTATTAATTCTGCCATGTTGTTAGTGGCTCTTCCTAAATGGAAATAGAAGATGAACAAAATATTTTCGTTTCAATCCCTTAACACCACTCCATGGTCGATCATGCATAGTTTACCTTTTGAAACACCATCAATGTGGATTTCACAAAACCCTCGGGGGGGGGGATGCCATAAATCTAGATCAGGATCCAAAATTGAAACTTTCTTATCCAAGCTCTAAGGAACAAGTCCCTACAACTCTAGCTGACACAGAATCCTCATATCTATTGCCGAAGGTGGATTCTTAGGGAGATTTTGAACGCTAGTGCTAACCATCTCCTTAAGCTGTTTTAGGATCAAATCATGAAGGTAAAAGAAAGGTTTCCTAACATTCTTGAAGATTCTATTATTCCTTTCTTTCCATAAATTCCAAATAATTAAGCTTTCTGTAAGGGCCCAAGATAAACCAAGCGCTTCATTATCTGAAAAGTTTCGTCTCCAGTTGATAAGGTATGGATAATTCTCCCATAGTCCCTATCATATTGTTTGAAGATGGAGGCAAAAGAATCCAAAAGCCTGGAAGTGAAAATGTAGTTGTTGAGGAGGTGCTCTATTGTTTCCTCTTAAGCTTCACAGAGCTAGGATCTAGAAGGTCCTAGGAAACCCCTCTTCTGAATGTTATCCCAGGTCAGAATCTTCCTATGCAGAAACAACCACATGAAAATTTTAATTTTCATCCAGCCTTGATTCCTCCATAGGTTTTGCAAAATCTTATCTAGCGCATGGGAATCTAGTCCAAGAAGTATGAGTTTTGCTTCCTTGAGCTTAAAGTTACCCTCATTGTTGTTGGCCCATCTCGGCTGGTTATGCCCCCCCGATACTAGAATTTTCGTTTGTTCTAACACTTTCATTAGTATCTCAACCTTAGTTTTCAGGGGGTTGTCATCACTAAAATCAAATCTCCTCCAATTTCACCATTTCCCTATAGTATTGTTTTGATCCAAAAATTCTTTAATGTTGTAAATCCCCTTAGTATCTGCCTCTGCTTTGATTTCTTCCAAATCCTATTTTAACATAACAGGTTCTTGTTGCCATCTGTCCTCCTAAAATAAAGCTAAGTCTCCCTCTCTGATTTCCCAGAAGCTATTATCTTGAACTAAGCCCCTATTTTCCCAGGCTTTATTCTAGATGTGTGATCCCTTTATATTACCATCCATCCTTATGTGGTCAATATCTTGCCATGAGCTGGCATATTTTTCCTTCCAAATGATTGCCCATTGAGCCTCTGGTTGTTCTTTTATCCAGTGCCACAATAATTTTTCCCCTAAGACCTTGCTTAGAATCTTAGAATCATCCAATCCAATAACCCTATGGTTTTTGGGTTTGAACATTTTTTCCCAAGATACTAATACCCATTTCTTCCTTTCTTCCCCCTTGCCCCAAAGAAAGTCTCTTTGTATTTTTCTGAATTGATGCAAGACTCCTTTAGGAGCTGGGAGAGCTGAGAGCATAAAGACTAGGATTGATTGAAGTACAACTTTTGTGAGCACCAACCTACCAGCCATGTTTAAGGATCTCATAGTCCATTTCCTGATTTTATTCTGTATTTTATTAATCACCAGCTCCCAAATGCTCTTTTGTAATGGTTTATCAGTTAGAGGAACTCCTAGATATTTTGAGGGGAGATAATCTCTTTGAAAGCCAAGAATTCTAGATATGTTCCTCTGAATAGCAATATTAGTATTGAAGAAAAAAATCTTAGATTTGGAAGAATTAACTTCCATACCTGAAGCCATGGCAAAGTCACTAGGGATTTGTTTGTAGACAAGAGGTTCTTTGACTATGGGGATTCCTTGCAGTATGGTATCATCAACAAATTGTTGATGAGTCAAGGTGTGTCCATTGTCAGAGATTTGGAGAACTTTGATTTTACCGACTTCTTTAGCATGATTGATAGACCTACCAAGTCCTTCCATCATGAGGATGAAGAGAAAGGGAGAGAGTGGTTCACCTTGCCTAAGGCCTCTAGAAGGAATGAAAGTTTTTGAGGGAGAAACATTGACTAGAATAGAGAAGCTAGAAGAAGTAATCAGAGCTAGAATCCACCTCACCCAATTGTGATCAAACCCAAAAGCTATAAGAACCTTCCTGATGTAGGTGACAGAGAATCTGCTGGCCATCACCAAGAGAAGTGGGATATCAAGTTTGGCTATACATAAAAAATGAAAGATATAAGGTTAAGGAAAAAATGTTAAGCCAATCAGATATGGTCCTTTCAAAATATTGGAGAAGATTGGTAATAATATCTTTCAGGAACCTGAAGGTTTAACTCAAAAAAGAGGAATCCAACAATATGTTTTAGGAACCTAAAGTGTTATCTCAAAAAAGAGGAATCCAACATGAGATTCAGTTGCACTATGATGCACCACTTCCAAATATTGGCATGCATAGAATATCATTTTTGGATAATGCAGAAATAAACAAGAAGATTCAAGATATGCTTCACAAAGGAGTCATTAGGCCTATCACATCTCCTTATGCATCTCCTATTATCTTGGTTCCAAACAAAGATGGTACATGGCACATGTGTGTGGATTTTCCAACTATGAACAATATCATGGTAAAGAATTGTTATCCTCTTCCTCACACTGATGATTTTCGAAATGAGTTAAAGGAAGTTATTTAATTTACTAAGTTATATTTGAGAAGAGGTTATCATCAGATAAGGCTAGTTGAAGATGATATTTGGAAAACTTCTTTCAATTCAAAACAAGGTTTGCTTGAATGGTTATTTATGTATTTCGGGATTTGGAATGCCCCTGCCACATTTATGAGTTATGAATGATGTATTGTGACAATTCCCTGATGATATTTGCATAGTATAAGATGATATTCTAATTTTTTGTAAGACTTGTGAAGAGAATTTCAAATATGTGAAACAAATTTTAGATGTCTTGAAAGATGAAAAATTGTATTTAAAGATGTCCAAAATTGAATTTGGGAAAACCTCTTTGCTTTATTTGGGCCATATTGTAGGAGGGGATGAATTGAAGACTGAACCCTCAAAATTTTATGTCATTGTGAATTGTCCTAAACACAAAAATGTAACAAACGTTTGGAGCTTTTTTGGGGCAACCCAATATTCGAGAAAATTTATTGCTAACTTTTTCTTCATTCTAGCACCATTACATGCTTTAACAAGTTTGAAATAGGTGTTTTAGAGGAGAGGAAAGCAACATAAATCCTTCAACACTTTGAAAGAGAAAATAAATACAACTTGAGTTCTAGCACTTTCAGATAATAAGAAACCATTTAAAATTCAAAACAATGCAAAAAAATATGCTATGGGAGCAATTTTGATACAACATGGTAAGCTAATATGTTATCATTTTGAAAGGTTTACCAATGAAGTAATTAACTATCCAACTTATGATCAATATTTGTATGCTTCGGTACAAAGCGTGAAGAAATGGAAGAATTATTTTATGGGTAAAGAAACAATTACTCATATTGACTATCAACCTTTGCAATATTTACAATCGTAAACCAAGCTGCAACAAGCTAGACATTTCAGGTGGATGGGATTCCTACAACAATTTCACTTGGTAATCAGGAATAAGAAAGGTATATACAACAAAGTTCTTGATATTTTATCAAGGCCTATTTTTAATGCATCTATTATTCTTAAGCATAACTCAATCATGCATGAACATTGTATTGAATAGTATGCTCATGATGAAGATTTTAAAGATGTGTATGCAATTTTGAGTCAAGGAAATCATGTTGAACAGTTGGATTGATCCGGATTTAAACAGGAACGCAAAAAATTACAGAGATAACCATATACACAAAGATGTAGCGAAAATAATACTTCATTTCCTTAATGGAAAATACTGAAATATGCTTACAACCAAAAATGTAAGTAAACCAGCTAGGGCGATGGTAGCTTATCTCTGAGAAGAGATGTGGCAGCTACATGCCTCTGAACTATTCTGAACTGTCTTACAATGAGGCTCGAAGGCCTATTTATTGTTGAGAAACAATGGAAAACCCTTCACATTCCAAAACCTACCACTAGAAGATGAATCACCAAATTGTGGGCCCCGTTTTGGGTAAATTGGTACATCAATTTCCAGGGGTCGTAACTTTGGCATACGATCTCCGTTTGACACGTATGATAGCTCGTTAGAAAGATCTATCCGAGAACTACCATTGTTGGAATAGGCAACACCGGTCCATGTTCCATGGACCCGTGTTGCCCCCGGATTCCCCAAAAAACATCGTTTAGGGCCTCAAAACGGCTCCGGAAGT
>APFE031572747.1:0-20835 GCA_000404065.3 Pinus taeda
AATAATGGTTTAGATGTGAAAACCAGACTCTGGCACACTCTAACCCAAAATTCTTACTTGAAAACCAACTCTTTGGCTGGTAAGAATTCCTTGTTCTTTTTGTTTACTGTTTGATTCATCGATTCAATAATGACTTGAGGACAAGCCAAAACTTTAGTGGGGGAGAAGCATCAGCATTTTTGTTTTCCTTATCTCATCTCATCTCCTCATTGTAAATTCTCAAAGAGTTTGTTTCAGCACTTCAGTATTTCAATAAAGAAGTTGTTTTTGTCTTTGTTCTAATCAAAGTAGGGACCTGTTTAAGCAATATGTAGTGGGACCTGTTCAGAAGACTATGTTACCAGCACCAACATCAAAGGGACCTGTTAAAGACTGCTATCTCAAGCTACTTCAGCAAAGCTTCAACAAGGTTTCAACATAATTTCAAAGGTTGCTTATCACCGAGGCTCCATCAACACCAAAGACCAAGGAAGTTGCACACACATAGTTCTTTTTCAGATTTCAAAGAAGCTGCACACACACTCTCCAGATCTCAGAGGGACCTGTTGTATCCAAATTCATCTAAGAAGGGACCTGTTATGAACAGTGAAGATTAGTCATATCTGGACAATAAAGATCAGTCCTACCTATGCATGCCAACTCAACTCTTGATCAACCAATAAAGTGTAATGTATTGTTGTAATTTTTATTTTTAACATTTAAATTCTTGGATTATTTTAGTTTTAAATGTGATGACTATGATTGCTTATGATCGATTTCAAAAACACCCCTATACCCATCACCCTTGTCACATTCCTAATTCCTATCATTTCCCAACACACTCTAGCCTATCCCCATACTCCTCCTACAATTTTTAAATCTTCTACTACACCACCCTCCAAGCCTTGTTATTAACTCCTCATTCTTGAATCGGCCATCAAACCTTACTATCGGTCCAACATTTTCCTAATCGCCCAAGTACCAATGAGCAAGGGACATGTGGTGAACCATTGGAGAGCCAAGTGTTAAACGATTTCATTCATTGTTTTTGAATCGGCCAAGTTATAACATGATCGTTTGACCCAAGTCGACTCATGCAAACAACTATCCATTATCATACTCGAGTTCTCCATACATGCTTACGGCGTTCTCATGATGGTACTTATACAACCCAGTACAGCTGCTCCTCTATCTTTGTAATATGAATACACTCTGTTATTATCATTATAGTAAATTGGGTCGGTTGTTAAAGTTTCATTTCATTCTCAGCTTGTAAAAAGGGCGTTCCATACTAGTAATTCAAACACTGTGATTTCAAGAAAAGAAAAAAAGGTCGAGAACAACAGGTTCTACGAAGGGAGAGCATAGTAATTGGGCTCACAAGTTTCCACCTCCACCATAATCCAAGGACATTCATCCGGTCATTGCGTAAGCCATTGAAGAAGCTAACCTCGAGAACAGAGGGCACTACCAAGTCGGTTGAGTGGATTGAAAAACAGAGGTAACAAATCAAGAGACCCTTGTTGAATTATTAAGCATAAACGAAGAGGGTTAGAACAGGAGTTTCTTTTTCAAAATGACTAATAGAGTAGAGCCTAATACATTTGATAGTTCCGAGTATCATGATGACTGTATTACAATTTTAAGGGAAAAGCAATGGCTACCCTTCTTGGAGAAGTTTAATGGGAGTAACGAAGAAGCAACTAAGCAGTTTTCCTTTACATTTAATGGAGAGAAAGCATTGATAGGCAACTTCTCTAGGATTTTAGAAGACACCATAGCACAATCCTTGGGGATCATCCCAGAAGGAGAAAAATATTTCAAAACAAAACAATTCAAGGAAAAATCATGGACCCAATTCATGTCTAGGTCGAGGGTTTCATCTGTTAACTGGAAAAAGGGTGTCCCTAGGAGCTGGCTGATGCATCCATGGGATGAAATGGTGTATATTATACAGAAATTTATTACGTGTGAGGGTCGTTACAACATAGTCTATTTATACCACATCAAACTCATGTTGCACTTAAAAGGGAAATGCACCATTAGTTTACCCTATTTCCTCTTGCAGAGCTTGACTAAGATGTCAAAAACTATTCAAAAGCAAAAGGGTAATGAGGACAAAAGCTTGTATAATTTTGGGTTAATTAAAATTCTAATTGAATTTGAAGTGCAGAGGAGGGGAAAAACATGGAAGGAATTTATGGTTGCCAATGAAATCAAATATGGAGAAGATGAACAGGAACATCAAGAGCACTCGGGATTTATGCTTGACATTGATGAAGAAATCCCTGTGCGCAAGTCAAGCAATGTCCATCCACCCAACAGTAGTGTGAGGACAAGAAAGATGAGGCAAGAAGCTGCCCAGAAAATTGAACAAGACAAGGTTTTCACTACATATACAAGAAGATCTAGGAGAGTACAAAAGACCCAGCCACAAGAATATCAACCAGAGTCAAATGCACATGCACCGATGGACATCGAGAGCAGTGCTCATTCACAGCCTGGACCGGAAGCTGAAATGGAAGTTGAGAGCAACAACAGACAAGGAAAAGAGTCACCACCTGCAATCAAGAAACAAAGGAGGTTATAAAAACAAATTGAAAAGTTAAAAGAAGAACTGATGGAGGCCAACATGCTAGAGAAGGTCATCAAGAGGGAGAATGAAATGTTGAGAGCTCAGAGTAAGAAAACTCAGCAGAAAAATGAGAAGCTTAAGGAGCAAATCAAATAACTCAAGGTTGAACAAACCGACATTTGCAAGTGGGCAACCAAATGGTATACTCAAAAGAAAGCCCTCAAGGAGAAATACAAGAATTTGAAACATGAGCTCCACATTCAGAAGGATGCCCAAGCTCAGAAGAACATAGATGCATTGTTACAAGCAGCAGAGGTACAGGCAGGAATAGAGTATAGAGGTAGCACATCAGGATTAGCATGAGGACATGCTAAATCATTGAGCTTGGGGGAGATGTTGGTACCATTTCATTACCATCCTTTTCTTCTAGAAACACCATAATTTGTCTATATTTTTCTTCCATAAACCCCTCATATCCATCGAAATTTATTAATTAATAGCATTATAGTTGTTAGTTTACATTAAATTTAATTTGTGAATTTTTATGTTAAAAATTACGAATTTTCAACAAAAAGATTACATGATGTCATGACTTCCTGTAAATGGTTTATGATGTGACATGTCGTGGCATGGCAGGCAAGTCAAAGCAATGGATAGGAACGTGATCTGTAATGTACATGCATGGTGAAAAATCGATTCAACAGCAAATCAAAAACTCCTGGATATGCGGTCAATGCTGGTCAAACCCAGCCTTTTTGGTCACAAAGGCAGCAAAAAGCCATGGTTTCCCAAACTGATTTTGTTTTGCTTTTGGAAATCGGTTTAGATTAGAAAGGACCAAAAATCACTCTTTTGTAAAAGAAGAAACATCTACTTAATGTATGTACATTCGATTTAGATAGGAGACAAGCAGATAAAGACTACGTATTGTTTTGTTTCAGGGACGATTACGATTATTATCTTTGTGTATTGTTCCAGAATAGAGCTCTTGTATGTGATTTCAATCTTCATAACTTAATTACAGTCACCGTTTTACTCCAACATTGTTTATGCGTTAACATTCTCATTGCTTGAGGTTTCTTCAGTGTGCCATTGAAGTGTGGACGGGCCCTACGTGGATTGGTATACTGTTAATTTCATTTCCATAGCGTTTTCGAATTTGAGTAGTGTGCATAGCGTTTAGTGTTATTTCCATGTCTGTAAGTTCATCGATTTGATTAGAAATTATTGCAAATGGTATTCATGGTGATAGCTTGAAGACTTGATTGTTAAATCATTGAACCATATCTTGTAAAAGATTTGATCCATCGTTATATTTTAAAGCATCTCCATAGACTCTGTTTTCATGCATTTAAAATTTAGTGTGCTTTTGATTTTTCATGAATGCTGAGTGTGTTAGCTAGAAAGGGCTTTTGTGCATAACATCCTTGTAAGAGGGTTGAAAACTCAGTCTAGCAATACGCTGTATCTTTAGGACAGTTAGATAAATTAGGTGATTTGAGTGTTAAGGTCAGAGGAAACATATTTCAACCTCCTGTAAAGGAGTGTTGTAGCCTGTCACAATAGACATTTAGTTAGGAATCCTTTTATGTCTATAGAATTTAGACACGTGCCTCTAAGTTTACCTACCTTGGTTGATAATAAATCTAGTCTAATCTAGCACCCTAGATTGGCCGCTACAGTGTTCCCTGTGCAAAAATTGTGAGGAATCAATCATATATGTTTTCCAAGAATGCCAATTCATGAAATAAATTTGGGAGGTTTGTCAAGGAACAACTGGATAGATTTGTTAATGTGAGGAAGCATCAATACAAGAATCTTGGAGGAGGTGGCTCTACCCTTGATCATATGTTGGGGAATGTGTCTGGCTCAAAATAAATCCATTTTCCAAGACAAACCCTCTTCTCCCTAGCATGTAGCAGTTGAAGCTCGTGATATCCTTAGTCACTTTCCACATGAAAAAGGTTCATCTCCTACAAAAGTTATTGCAAAATAATCACTCGATCGATCCAAACCATGAATGTATTTTGATGGTGCTTCTTTTGAGATGGGTCAAAGTAGTGGGGGTGGTTGTCCTCTTATTGTCATAGTCATTTAATTTCCATGTTAAAATGGGGTTTGTCCAGGGTTCAAATAACAAAGTGGAACTACTTGATTGTCAACATTTATTAATTTTTGCTTTGGACAAAGGATGTACTCAATTAAAATATTATGGTGATCCTATGTTGATTATTAACTCGCTAAATGGAATTCAAGTGTATATAAATGTTCTTCTTGCTCCACTTTTTTAAGATACTTTAAGGATGAAATATAAATTCAATCACATCTCCTTTTCACACATATACATCGAACATAACTAGACTGTTGACTGACTATCCAAAGAATGTTTAAATTTAGAAGTAGACTTGTGGCAAGTGAAGGCGTAGTGCAAGGGTTGCAACTATAAGTATTACCACAGGCCTTTCAGGGTCCCCCTGGAAAGGAAGGATTGGCACACATCCTTTTTGGCACTCTATATACCTTTAGACATTGTCATGCACAATTTTTTTCTACTTTTCTTAATAGGATCTAAGATCCATCCTTTGTTACGATGTTCTGAACTATTTTTTCTAATAGCCACAGTTTTTTGGATGGACCAAATGGTTTCATGTAGCAAAATATCTAAAATCTTATAGACGAGATTCACAGAACAATATGAATACACCATGTGTGTATCTACAGAATGTAATTTGTTTTTATCGTTTTTTCAATGAATAGAAATTATAGTTGTTTTTCCTTGGGAAAAATAAATAATACACACACACATATTAACCCAAATATACATGTGAAATACACATCGCAACAATAAAATATATACAATTCAAGAACTAGTAGTTTTACATGCCTATAGAGCCAAAGGCATTAGTATCTATACTAGATAACAATGTAGAATGTAGCGTCCAAGGAGAAGATGGTGGTTGGTTAACTACTAGAGGAGATTGTGGTCGATCTGTTGCTAGAGGATATGGTGGTTAGTCTATCTATATAAGGGGGGATAGTGGTTGGTTTATTATTGGAGGATAGTGTGGTTAGTTTGTTTCCAAAATAGATGGCGGTTAACTTTTTGTTGAACAATATGGTGGTCGGTCTGCTACTAGAGGAGATGGTATAAGTGGGTGTACCATCTTCAAAAGATGAATTTGAAGAAAAAGACTGACCATCCCCCAACCTCTAGAGTGGTTTGAGGGAACTAATAACATGGCATGTTAATAATGTCATATCACAGGGAAGGCTCACCAATATTAGTGTAATATTAGGGTCGTTCATGATCTCCTAATCTAATAGAAGGACCACTCAATGAAAAGTCATCAACACACATTTCTAATCCATCACTTGTTAACAAAATATATAGTATAACTTATATGGCATGTCAAGTCTCTGCACGTGAGGAAACTTATCTACCTTATCCATGTCCTCAACATGTCAAGGAGGGACCTCCCTAACATATGTGCCAACTATTGGAAATCTAACTAGGTTCGGTCTTCATAATTATCTTTGTACTTGTATCAATATATATTTCGTGTAAAAGCAAAAAAAAAGAAGAAAAAGAAATTTTATTATTATTATTTTTATTAGTCATATCATGTTCTTCATGCTTATAGGGTTTATTGAGTCATAAGAAATATATTTGAGTCAAAGTCCCATTTGGACTATTTTTTTTCCCGAGGAAAAATCGTAACTTTCATTATGGTTGACATGTTGTAGATTCTTCAGAGAAGCATATTCAAAAATTTGGTGGCCATGCCACATACTGTATGATTGTCTGTTACATTGTTGTAACTGAAATGCTAATAATAAACATACAATATATAACATGTCTGGAAAAATAAAAAAAAAAATTGATATATGTAAGATCAAGTTGTCAAAATAGAGTCATAAAAAATCAAGGTGGATTTTCCCCCTAAATATGTTGATCATCAAATGGTCGATGGAAGTATTGATAGAAATAATTTCTGGTCTACTCATGTATCAACCAGTGACCCCAAGGCTGGAGCACGGCCTCCTTGGATAGATGATCGGAAAGTTGGTTCCTTTCCCTGTAAATATGTTAACAAGAAATGGAGTCAAACTGAGATTTTAATAATAATACATCATCCAAAAGATTCTTGAGTGTGTGCACATGACAAACAAATTGTTGATTGAACCAGTTAATGACAAGTTTTGAATCGCCAAATATCTAAAGATGTCTGCATCATTTTTCTAATGCAAAGTGGAGAAGATGTATGAGAGTGATAAGTTCTAAAAAATTGTTTGTGCCACATCCAAGGCCCATCTGAAGTTTGAAGTAATGATCATCATTGAGATATAAAATATCACCCCCACCACATCATGTCTGTTGTGCAGATCCATCAAAATATTCCCATGGGAGGGATTTGTCAATGTGTTCAGCTGAGATGTTTCTCTAGGGTTGTTTGTGATCGTCCTCAGGTATTAAGTTATAAAGTTTAGTAATGTGGGCAACGACAAGTGTCCAGTGTGGGGGGCTGCCAAGAAAAATAACTTTGTTCTTGCTCAACCAAATGCACCAGCAAATCAAAAGCAAAAGATTCCTGAGTTTTGT
Source organism: Pinus taeda (assembly GCA_000404065.3). Lineage (NCBI taxonomy): Eukaryota > Viridiplantae > Streptophyta > Pinopsida > Pinales > Pinaceae > Pinus > Pinus taeda. The sequence goes on from APFE031572747.1 coordinate 7,155, forward strand.
GGGGTGTGCTTGGTTCCACCACAATTCCCATGCCGATGTTATTTTCAGACCAGTCCATCTGATAGTCAAATCCAATGATTGTTGCACTTGATTTTATAGCACAATTGTAGAGCGACAATGGAGAAAAAGGTGACAATGCTTTCTTCAACGTTTCGACAGAGTGCACACCACAAAGGTCCCTGGAAAGACTGATGCTAAAGGTTGTCCCCAGTTGGAGCTTTGTTACGTAGGATGCACCACATGAAAATTTTGGATCTAGGTGGGCCTTTTAACTTCTAGTGAGGACGGCATCACCATACAGTGTCAGGGGGCTTATGCTCAACATAAATAATGAGATAACCTTCCTTTGGAGAGCATGATCCATGCTAAGATAAAACCCAAATGAGCACATCTTCCCTATCCATAATCCTAACATGTGATTCAGCAAGCGCATTTGTATAATTGGTCCATTCTTTATGCCAGACCTCAGGTATGCCGAGATCCAACGCCAATTTCCAAGCCTGAGAGAAAATGGTAGTGTTGTCTAGGTCGGTAATGTGATCTAGTGTGGATACGCTAGAGTTCGTCAAATGTTGGATAAGTTCAGGAGGAAGAGAGAAAGCATTCCCACATCCCAATCATGGATCCAGGCCAATATGTACTTGACTGTTTGTGCCTCTTCTCCATGCCAACCCATCTTGGATGTGGGAAATAGAGTTAAGTACAACACGTCAAATCGAAGATATATTTTTTCTCTTCCAATGTGATCTTTAGACCCATTCGACAGTGTGGAGTGGTCTGATGTATTTCTGGATAACTACCTCGGTCCATATATTTTTTTCTATAAGAACCTACCAACCCATTTTTGCTACAAGTTATTTTGAAAAAACTACAAGGTTTTTCATACCCCAGCCACCCCATTTCTTTGCCAAGGCAATATTATCCCATTTAAACCATGCAAAAGTATTTCCTTCCTCGTTCCCCTTCCAAAGGAATCTGCAGCAAAGTTGTTGTATTCTAGAGAGTATGCCTCTAGGAATCCAAGCCAACGACATCCAATTTTTTCCATGAGCCATGGCCAATCAACAGTTTTATATATGTTGGGCTTCACCTAAAAACCCAAGTATTTAAGACCATCTTCAAATTCAAGGTGAGTGAAGTAGAATCTCCAATGTGCATATTGTACTTCAAACTATGAGCAACCCATAACGGTCAGTTTGAATTTTGTGTGATTACATTCCATGCTAGTGGCTTTACAGAAAAGTTTGGGAGAAGTGTTAAAGGCAGAGGAGTCACTGATAGATCCATTCAGAAAAATGAGGATGTCGTCCACAAATAGGAGGTGTGATACGACACAATTGTCTACAATTTTTAGTCCCTTTAGTCTCCCATGTTTCTTTTCCTCAACAATTAATCTACACAAACCTTCCATAACCAATAAGAAGAGCAAGGGTGAAATGGGATAGCCTTGTCTGAGACCATGCTTGACATTAAAGAAGTGTGATGCTTATCCATTTATGAGGACGTTGTAAGACACATTAGAGATGCAACACATAATCCAATTAAAGACATATATAGAGAAAATCAGGTGAGTCAATAGCATTCGCAAGTATGACCAACTGGTTCTATCAAAGGCCTTAGATATGTCAATTTTGAGAATCATGCCCTTTAGGTTCTTAATTTTAATAGAATGAATGCCTTCTTATGCTATGTCAATAGATTCATAAATCTTACGATTGTTCAGGAAGGCAAATTGTTCCGGGGACATATGTTGAGATAGGATAGGCTTAAGATTATTAACAACGATTTTCGTAATGATCTTATAAATGCAATTGCAGAGAGAGATAGGTCTGAAACTGTTGAAGGTACGAGGAGAGTCAGACTTAGGGATAAGGGAAATGAAATTAGAGTTAAAAGAATCATACATCCGGCCACTGGTTCTGCATTCTTCGATAACTCGAAGAAGAACATGTCCAAGCAATTCATAGAATGATAGGTAAAACTCCAATGGCCAACCATCCAGTCCCGAGCTTTTGTCCTTCTTAAACCATTTGAGTACATCCTCCAGTTCCCCCATCGACATAGGCTTAGAGACATCTTTAGCTATGTCATTATCTACAAGCCTTGGAGATAGAATAGAAACTTTAATCACTTCCACCAATTTGACTTCCTATGAGGCTTTGAATAATTGACCAAAGTGGGAGATTCCCAATGCATCAAGGTGATTAAATGAATGCACTGGTTGACTATCCTCATTATCCAGGGTCCATATCGTGTCGATAGCCTTACTTCCTCTAGAGAATTGTTGGTAAAACTTGGTATTGTCGTCTCCAGCTTGTAACCATATGGCTCTTCTCTTGAGCCTCCAAGTCTCTTCTCTGTCTTTGAGGATTCTAAGTCTATATGCTTCTAGTTTAATGACACGGTCTTTGGATTCAATGGTGTCAAAACCTCCTCCAACTGCTTCTTCAAGTCTAGCTAATTCCTCTTCAATCGATCTAAGGATGTTGTCATCCTTCTTTTTCTTGTCCTTGGCCCATTCAATCATATTTTTTTAAGACAGTGAGCTTAGATGTAAAACACTTTGTCGCATATTTCCCAGGTACTGGATGATGATCGTGTCATAAATATGTAACCAGATGTATATAGGCCTTATCATTAAGCCAAGTAGAATTGAATTTGAAGGGGGCATTTGGCTTGGGGGATGCACCAACAATCTCTAAATATATTGGGGAATGATCTGAGATACCCCCCGATTCGACCCATTATCTGAACAAAGAAAGTTGGTCAAGTAGAACATCTTTAATAAGGAAACAGTCCAAATGCCTAGCAAGCATGGCATCCCCAATTCTCCTATTATGTCAGGTAGGTTGTATACGAGCCATAGGAATGTCAATTAGGTGGTGACTGTCCAACAGGGAGCCAATAGAACCCGATAGTGGATCAGTCTGGGCATGATTCCCCCAGGATTCTGCAAGTTCGATAAAGAAGTTTAGGTCACCCCCCAGAATGATATTGTCATCTTGCATATATGATGAGCTCAAGATCATCTCCCAGAATACCTCTTGATTTTGACAAGAACCGTATATATTAATTATCTTGAAATCCATCCCAAGTTATTCAGAAAATATATCGGCCCCTAGAACTCCTTCCCTCGCCCATATGTTAATAAGCTTAATGGCCTTGGGGTTATAATCGATCGCAATGCCCCCCCCCCAAGTGACCACAAGCATCTAGGGCATGAAAGATCCATCCAATCACCAATGCTTCTAGAGTGGGGATAATATAATCACAGAAACCAAGAGTCTCCTGTAAAAAAAAGACATCCACCTTCTATATACCTAGAAGCCTTTGAAGTGCTAGTTTTTTGGCGAGACTAGCCAACCCGCAACAATTGAAGGAGAGCCACTTCATTGGGGAACCGAATGCGGGGAATTTATTTCTCTAAGAACCCCATCAATGGAAAGTTACCTACCTTCAGCTACATCTAGACCATCCTTATGTATAGCTTTGGTAATGTTATAATGTCTACCCTGGAAGTGTTTGATAGTCTTCGAGGGAGGGATAATGCCAAGTCCACAACCATCCACAACAATATATTTTTCTAGGGAATGCAAATTCTATATGTGACTGGTATGTGAGTCAGAGGAATCCTCATTTGAAGGGGTAGAAGACAGAGAGATAGCAGGAATGGAGGGGGGAGGGATATAGAAGACAACATGGGAGGTTGTCAATGGACAAGAAAGTGTATTTAGATCACAACCAGATACATGGACCCCTAATAGTGTTTGACAAGAAACAGAAGGCTCATGAAAAATAGAAGGAGAAGAGAAAGGGAGAGTGGAGACAGTACCCGGAGGTGGACCGAAGGCTGTTTCTCATGCTCTAGTGATTTGAGGCGAAGGGGGACGAGCTGGGGTGACCTAATTCCCTTTGTCTAGATCCTTTGATTTTGATGAGTGAGCCACAACTTTCTGAGTCTATTGTTCATGAGGGATAGGAGCCACTTCCTTGCCTGAATTGCCTTCTATAGACTCTGATGGGGGAATATTTTGGAAAGTAAGGGGTTGTCCTTATAGAGATGGCCAACTTTGTGACATCGTTGGCACCTGAAGGGTACCCCTTCATAATCCGGCTTTTTCAATCAAATAGAACTTCTCCACTGAATTTTTAGATGTTCCTTTAGTCCTTCGCGGGTGCAACATGAACCAATATGTGGGTGAAAGCCATTTTTCCAAAGTCAATGAAGGATTTTTCGTAATCAAGAAAAAACCCAAGTGTATTGCCGATGAGTTTTAAAATATCCTCAAACCAATGGTGAAGAGGAAAACTAGGCAATCTGACCCATATAGGTCCAACCCATAACTGTTCGCGATCCAGATCAAAAAGAGGACTCCTTCTTTTGAACAGAACAAGGACCATTTAAATATGCTAGAAATTCGTGAGAACCTAAGTGGCATGTTCTGGCCTGTGAAAACAAAGGGAAAACCAACCTCAAGACATAGTTACCACAAATGACAATACCTCCAGGATCTGGACTCAAATCTCTGAGACCCACTTCCTTAAGTGAGCAGTGGTTTAATTTCGGCCACGAACCCGACCGACCAAAACCCTATCGACAATATTAAGGACCTCGTCCATCTGTAGCCCTTCCCCGAGAATTAAAGAACTCCCTTTATTACTAACCTTTATGCACTTGGACTTCTTCCCACTTCAGTTCATAGAGCTCGCTTTGGATTTCACAACCTCATTAGATGAGGGATCCGATGTGTCACTAACGCTAGCTTCATCACCCTAGCCATCTGGAGAAGGGGAAGGTGCACCTCCAAAACAACCCAATGAGGGGGGTAGAGAGACCTGAGGAGCTAGGGAAGGGGTTATCGAGGGAGAAAGGTATCCATCTGGTACCATAGAGAAAACCCTAGAGGGCTCATGAGCAAAGAAAAATGTAGTTGGGCCAGCCAAGGAGAGATGTAAGACAAGATCGACAATCAGAGTGTGGAGGGGAGGATCAAGACAAGATTCCAGGAACTGTAGAGAAAATTTGGAGGGAGAGAGGTAGTCAGATTGCGGAAGGTAGTAAGGTATGTCAGGGGATCTGAAGCACTAAAGATCAAGGGAGGCATGATTGAAAGCCAAAAAAATTCAAAGTCGGGGGGGAGGGGGGGAGTTAGGGTTTTCGAGGGTGGGTTCCAGCGAAACCCTAGAAATGATGACAAGAGGGGTCGTAGATCCTGAGCAACTAGTGAAGCCATAATGGTCTGGTGGTGTGGAGAATTTGTCCACATGGGCATAGATTCACAGGGGTATTCTGAATAATCAACAATCTCCTCGTCCATCTCAACCGACCGAAAGTGATGGATGACCTACAGATGATTCCAAATGACCGATAGTTGCCTCAACTAGCGAAAAATCTGCCTGCCCGTTCCCCTAGGTGTAGCCGTTGATCCTAATGAAGGCGAGGAGGGTTTTGCAATAATTCATTGGGCAACTCATAGATGGATGGTAGACCTTAATCGTAACCTTGCAAGGGACACAGGATTGAATTATGTCATGACTTCAAAGCCATATCTTTTCATTGTTTCTTCCATCGTTATTACTTAGGTGGGAACCCCCTCCCCATTTGGACTATTTGTAAGAAAAAGGAAAAATCATTTTTATCCAAGTAAAATAGTTAATTTTGTCACCACAAGACCAAGTCGGCCTTCCAAATGGACAAGTCGGCCAACCCATAAGTTGTCTCTCTTCATATGGTTGAACAATTATAGATTGGCAAGTGTGCTCAACATTTTCGCAATCACTTTGATGTATCTGCAAGAGAATTAAGGAAAATCAGCGAAGTCTAAGGACAAAGAAGAAGGTCAAAGGAGAGAAAAAAATGAATTTATTTTTGCCCTGATTTTTATTCACATGCGAGTTTCTTCTGTAGTTTTTTTAGGTTGTTATAGGGCCGAGATTTCATGGAGGCCAAATTTTTAGGGATGGACCAAAATTCATAGAATTTACTAGCAATGACTTTTGTTGACTTTCATTTGATGATGATAACTTTAAGGAGGGCTGACTTGGGTATTTGTGGTAGTTTTGGTGTTGGTCTTGGGTCTCGGATATCTCACTTTGGTTTGATTTTATAAGAAGATGATTTTCTTGGGTTTTCCCCAACGTGGGGTTTTGCCCTGGCTTGGAGCCTAATTTCTTTTGTTCTTTGTATCTTGTGATTTTCATGTTTTCTACATTTTTTGTAATTTCTAGAGGAAGAATAATATAAATTTAATAATAATCCAACAAACATTCACGAGTAATTATCAAGTTAAGAAAAATCACCTTAATCTACATGTATCATGATTTCTCAACATGGTATCAGAGCTAAAGTTAAGAGAAGGAAACTTTGAGATCACAAGTTGTTGGCATATTTGAAGACACTCCTACAACAATCAACTTCTTCTATAAACTCACTTGCAACAATTACAAAAGTTATTTCTTCCTCTATCAAAGCAAAGGAAAAATATTTTGAAGATCATTATTATAACAATTATCTCTTATCATTGAAAGAGTCATTATAACAATTTTCATAGTAGCCTCCACTCAAAGAACATTCTTGGAATCATCATAAACATTATTGGAATAGCCTCTCCTTCTCTAACAAGTAAGTGCTCCTCTACTCTATCTAAAGTCTATATCCAAGTATAGTACAAAGCATTTGTCCAAGCGTTTAAGACTAGGATTGAAAGAATAAATCTAAAACTACTCACTCAAGGAAAATGTTCATTCTATGAGGAATATTAATTCATTACAAAGGCATGATCAAGCATCCATATTGAATCCAAACAAGAAATATATTATTTATGACACTGAATTTGATATGTGGCATCTAAGTTTTATGAAATATCTCTATTTATCTGAAACACTTCATATCCAAGACATATAAGAATGATTGAAGAATGAAACGATAACTAATATTTGCTCAATCAAAAGACCCAAGATTATTATTTGAGGATACGTGGAGTCCATTTCTACAACATCCTAAATGAGGTACTATGCATACATACATGTACCCTAAGATATATTGTGTCAAGAACAACACTTTGTGACAAAACCTATACAGATCCAAAAAGATCTTGTTGATGGTTATGGACCCGCCAATATTCATGGGATCTCCCCGATATGAAGTCCCAACTAGACCTCACACTGTTTGGAGTAGGAGTCCCAACAGTGGGTGGTAATGTTATGCCTTGACTGCAAAAACACGCATAATGAGGTATGGTAACTTTGGGTGAGAGCAAGTGTGTGACCCTGTGGAGACTCAAGTGTGATGCATGAAGGTTCCAACACACAAAGGGAAAAGGAAGTGTGCCCCTTGGAAGCCTGTAATAGTACACAAATTGAAAGGAATAGACGAGCGAAATGATATCACAAGCTAAGATGCGGAATAGTCCCCAAGTTAAAGTGAAGAATTAACACAACAACACGCATTCAACAAGATTCATACAAATGCAAACAAAATAGTTCATAAGCATAAGCGTAAGTTAAATGACGTACATTGCAAATACAACAAATAGTCCTACTATATCCACAACATATGCATGAGAGCATGTTGGCTCTGATTTATTATTATAAGTCAAAGTTCCATTCATACATACACCATTGATGGACCACTAACCCCAATAGTGGAACATTAAAGTCAAGAACGCCTACTCCTCCAAAGAAGTATAATCGCTCTGCACTACAGAGAAGTTGAGGCTCTTCACAATACTCCCAATCTCCTTCTAAGCCTAAGCCTAGCCAAAATCTTAGCTCCCAAAATCCATTTACATGAGTTATGAGGTTATATTTATAACAAGAGGGGGTGACTCTTCTACTCCCCTTTGTGACCTTTGGAATACCTTCATGACTCTTCAACTTCTTTACAAAATGACTCATTACATTACATCATGACTCTTCATATTCCAATATTGACACTGTGATTTTCACTTATAACATAATTAAAAATAATATTACATTTTACACTTGTACCCATATAAGAAAAAATATGGTAGAGACAACATGATATCCTAACAAGACACAAGACTATGATGGTTGAGTTTGGGAGAACTCTAGCTCAACAACCTCCACTTGCTGCTTCTCTGTCACATATTGGTGCCAAGCTTGGTACTGTGTGATGATGTCCCCAAACTACGTGATGGTGTATTGCTGGAAGCAGACTCTATGCTCCATGGCATTTGGGTACAATGTCTTGGAACCAGTTTCAAGTTCATTCTGAAGCATGAGCAACATTGTTCTGATTTGGATAGGACCACCAATGTAATTTTACATGTTCTATCTATTCAACTCCAAATCTTCCTTGGTGGAGATCTACCTTAGCTGCTCAAAGTACTCTTTGATCTCCTGCCAGACTTGGTTCTTGGGTTTGGATTTGGTGAGTGAACCCACTGATGGAATCTGGTGTGATTTCACCAAGACATCCAAACTACTGAACACTTGTACATATGAGTCTTGAATTCTACCAATAAATGAGGTGATTTTCTTGTTCCTCTGAATCAACATTTGAACTCTCGCTTTCTCCAGCTCGACCCCTAGCTTCATTTTATTCACTAAGTCAAGCAGTGCCCCTTTGTATTGCATTGTCCACTCTTTCACATAAGTAATGGCAGCTTATATGTCCTTGATAATTTTAAAGAACTTTTTGCTCTGCTATTGTGGACCATGCAAATGGACAACTACTTTATGTATAGTCATAAACTCCTGATAGAGCTTCCACATGGTTTCTATGAGTGTTGATACTTCAGAAAGTATTGCTGCTCTCATCTCCTCCAGGTAAACTTGTGCAGAAACTGCACTCTGTGCTGTTGTGTGGATTTGTTCTGCCTCTTTCCATGCAGCCTGCAAGTTCTGTGCCAGTTGCTCATTCTCAACCATCAAATACTAAATGTTTGATCTTGTTGCTCCTGCAAAGGCCAAGTTGTCTTCGGCAATGGAATTTGCATGCTTCTTGGTGTTCGCCATTATCACCCTTTCTCTAATGAATGCAAGTGATGCGTGGTCATCTAGAAAATCCTTTCTTTGTGCTTGTATAATCCTCTTTTGGAACTCATCAAATGACAGATTGTACACATCGATTACTGGATCATCATCAAAGGGAACAACTTCTCCTTCCACAATCGAGGTTGGCTCTGTTACTGGAGGTGGTGGAGACTAAGTGGTGACTTGTGGTGCGCTCAACATCAGATCAACATCTTCACTATGCGGCTCATGTTCCATCTACATATCTGTTACTTCAATCAAGTGCTCAATCTACTGAGCAAGCTTCCAATCCTACATATGTTCACTTTCCTCCTTAGCTGCTAGTTGGTTATGTTCCTTCTCTTCAACATGTATCGATTTTGTTTCTTCTGTCATTTCACCTTGCCTTTGTTCTTCTTCATGCTTCAGCTTCTATTCTTGTTCTCTCCTCCTCAACTCCTATCCTTCCTTCAGTTTTTGCTCTACCTCCTGCAACCTCAGTTCTGCTTCTTGTAGCCTATATTTTCCTCTCCTCCTCTGCTCTTCTCTATGTATCCTTTGCTTCCACTTTGCTTCTACTGCTAAAGTTGCTTTCATGAGAATAGGATCTACCTTCATCTTTCATCTTTGTTCTCCCTCTGGACTATCGAAAATGTTCCTCTTTCCCTTGTCCTTAATGGGATTGCTTCCTTCTATTGTTGTTTCTTTTAGAATTATTGGCATTTGTGGAGCATCCTGTGAAGTCCCTGCTAAATGGATCAGCTCACGAAGTCTGGAAGCATTGTATCAATTCGTCCATGGGCCCTCCTTTGGCCAATGGAATTCCCCGTCGATCCATGGAAAGTAAACCCCATAGTGATCTTTACAAATACCACAGGGATCATATGGATTAAAGTCTTGAGTACCGAATGCAAACCTGACTATTTCCGTTCCCTCGACATCTATGACTTTCAAGTTCTTTATCTCATATAATCCAATTTGCAAAGGAAGAGTGAGCCATGGTACTTTCTTCTTAATGTGCAAAGTTGTTGACAAGTCTATGGCGAGATGGTATGATACTTTTTGCATTACAAGTTTGTCGGTAGCATACCTGGCTAAAACACAGGGAGGCTTCTCTCCACCAAAAATTCTAAGGAAGGTTCCACCTGCTGAGGCATACCAATCTGTGATGTTTTTTAAGACCTCCATTTCTCCTCGTGACATGCAAGGTGGATATTCTTCAAGGACAAGTTTGTAAATCGGGATGATGAAGTGGTCAGTTAGTTGTTCCATTACCCCTCGATGACTGAAATCCGAAAACAACTTGTAATAGATATGCATGGCAGGTTCTTGTGGTGTCCATGTCCATTTCATGCCAGGGAACTGTTGTTTTGCACATATTGCATCCAGTAAATATGCAGACATATAGAACCTTACTTGCTCACAATCGGGAGGACTCCAAACCTATGCTACATGGGATCTCAACTATCGAGCCAACAAATCTAACTAGTTGAACGACTTCCCCTCACTCACAACCTGGTTTAATAAGACTTCCCACCCTTTAGGAAAGGTTTTCATGCTCTAGTGACCATGGATCCTGCATGCTAAGATAACCAAGAGCTGGTAGGCCTTCCTGAGGGACTTTGTCTTGTTTACATGGGTGGGTGTCAGTCAAAAATTTGATGGCTCCTTCACCCAGCCTTTGACAATGTCTCTTGTGTTCACATAGTTGTGGGTGGAATATAAGAGCAAGTCCATGAGCTTCACTAGCTCAGGAAAGTGATACATGTGCTGATAATATTCTTCCCAAAAGGTGGCAAGATTTTATCCGCTGACACTTCTCAATGTCATGGTCTTCTCATCAATATGTGAGACAATACGACTCATGACATCTGCACACAAGAAAATTGGATATCTGCATGCAACCTTATGTATTTCTGACTGCCAAATACTAAGATAAACATGTTGTTCCTCTAAGTTTGCCTCAAATACCTTTAAAAAAGCATATTTAACCTGCTACCATGTCAGTGATGATCCCTTTTCTATAAACAACTGAGTGTCAGCACACACTGGCAAGTCTACTGGTGTTTTCTCAATTGCTTCCCAATACTGCTTTTAGTGGTCTCTTTTGAAGCATCTCTCTTTAGTGCCATGGTAACAGTGACTGCTGGAGAGGTGCTCAACAACTGTTGTACTTGTGGGACAAAAAAGACACTTATTGCAAGCAAACATCAATCTTTAGCAAATCTACTTTCAAGGCATATGATGGGGAGGATTACACAATTTTCATTGACAAGAGGGACTGGTTTCCTATGGGAACTGTGCACTACGCAGTCCCAGCAGCCAGGGTTGAAGCTTGTGGCTTGAAACTGCACACTGTGTAGTTCAGCCTGGGCAGAGGTTTGGGAGAGACTGCGCATTACATAGTCTCAGTGGCCAAGGTGAGAGGTTGGCTCCTGGAACTGTGCAGTGCGTAGCTGTGGCTAGCCTGTACTATACACTATGTAGTTCGAAAGGCCAATCTTGTGGTTTGAGCCTTAGGATTGCACAGTTCCCAGCTGGGAAAGGCAAGATCTGGCCAAGGAGAGTGCAGATCTACCTGGTGGAAGTGTGAAAAACAAGTGAAAGTGAGTGATGATGTGAATTTGAGTGAAAAAATGACTAAGTATGAGTAAATCCATGTAGATCAAGTGCAACAACTAATCAAACAGAAGGAAAATCAAGTATGTGAGGAGAGTCACACAACAATGACAATTGGTGCAAAAAAAGGAAAGTCAATGTGGCACTTGTAAAAGGAAAACAAAAACTTAAAACAACACTTCTACAAGCTAAAACAAGTTGAAACACCAGCAATCATGAAGAGAAATAATTAAAACAACACCCACACAAGAGAAACAACAAAAAGCGACAAAAAAGCAGCGAAATACGACAAAAGCGAAACTCATTTGGAAAAGTGACGACAATTGCACCGAAGGTTCCTTTATCTCCTTGGGAAAGCTAGAGCTCCAAGATCAAATGTGAAAATGAGCTCTAAAGGTGTCGATTAAATAGATTTAAGCGAATTAGGTTTTATGACGTGCATGCCTAAAGTCAAGGGAAAAGTGACACTTAGCAAAAGTTTCTAAAAATAACGAAAATGTCTCCTTCGGGATATTAAAAATAGATCCCTATTTTTTAGGGATGTTTTTTGCTTTTTTAGCTTTTTTTTTTCTTTTTTTTCCGGGGAAACTTACCATGCACACTACCGAGACTGCGCAGTTCCAGGGAACTAGGCATCTTTCCGACTCATTGCACTGCGCAGTTTTTGAGCTTAGTGAAGGATTGTGCAGCTTTGGGGCGCAGTGTTGGGTTTCCTTCCATGACTTTGTAGTTTATGACCTCAAGGCTAACTGTTAGTATGAACTGTGCAATTCCCATCATCAAGGTTGCTTTCCCTCAAGGATGGGCAGTTTCTGGAGGCAATCCCAGAACTATTATGAAACCAAGTCGAGAGATTAGCTTGTGAGTTAGGAAGATCAGCTAAGTGTGAAAAAAAGCAATCACAAGCACAAATGAAAAGATAAGTCTCAGTTAAAGCATGAATACCTAAATCAGTGCAAGATGAGCTCCTAAGGATAGGAAGGGGGGCTCCAAAATCAAAGCATAAGGAAAATTTTGCAGGGTGGTTGTAGCCGCTACAACATTGGCGACACATTGGTAGAACTCCAACACTCTGTATGGATCTTATCTCATGAAAAATAGGTCTAACTCTTCCAGAAGTATTGTTCAGTTCATCAATTATCACAACTTCGTCACTTAGATTGAGGTAAATATATAATCTCTACCATTATCTTCATCAACAACACACATACCAAGCCAAGTCAGGCTGAGATGTTGTGATTGGGGATGAGGAGTATATAAGTGCACAAGTAAAAGAGATTGTCAAAGTCTTAGTTTTCATCTTTGGTGTTGCTCCGCTGCCAGCAAGCCTAGACAGTACCCCGGTGGAGTCACTTCAGGAACAAAAACATTGCTCCGCTACCAATGAGCATGCATAGTATCCCGACGGAGTTTTTTGCTTCACCTCTCTACGCAGGAAGCCTTTCTCTTCTTTCACCCTTCATTTCATTTTTTCATTTTTTTCATTTTTATTTGTTCAAAGAACTGTGCACCGGCACTTATTTATTTCAAGGTGGCAGAAGAAGGATCCTGAATTATTGAGAGAAAAAGAGGTTGTCCCTTCAGAGAAGGATGTTTATATACACCTCTAACATACTTGTTAAGGTTTTCCTCCCCTCCTTACTCTTCTTGACTTAGCTAACTAGGATTAATCGAAAATAGAAGACCGATTAGAGTAGGCAGTATTAGTTAAAAGTGCAAGCATCGTGATTTCACTTGTGACTTTCTCTGAAAGGAACGTATTTTCCATCAGAGTATCATTTATTAAAAGAAATGCAAGATTCACATAAATAGAGGGAATAGACAGATAACCAAGCGTTGATAGCAGTACAATTTCCTCTTAGACTTCAACCTGCTTTTCTAAGATGCCATGCACGGTCTCATGCAAAAGTTATCATGTGACTTAAAACAAGACAAATAAACAGAAAGAAGCATAATAGGAAGTAAATGAAATCCAATCAAAGAAACAAACAAGAAAAGAAAACAACTACTCCTACTCCTAACCTAACAGTGAATAGGACCGACTCACATGATATGATACTTCGAATGCAGCCACTGGTGCATTGGC
>APFE031572762.1:0-19562 GCA_000404065.3 Pinus taeda
AGATTAAGCTGTTTGGACAGATTTACATTCTCTATATTCTAAAACAGGAAATTTAAACCTAGGGAGGCCAAGATTAAGTTGTTTGGACCTCCCTTTAACTGAAACTTGGCGATACCGGGATAAATTCTCAAAAATTTCGAAGGAAATTAAATGAACTCTGAGTAGCCTTCTTCACTTGGAGACTGTTAAGAAAATATGGAGCATTGCAGCATGCAAAGTATGACATATTTGGCCTGTAAAAATGTCAATCATGAAATATGAGTAACCTGCTGCAGCAGGAGGCTAACAGGTTGTACCTTGGGTAAGTATGTGAAATCTTCCTTCCAAGATCGAGACAATAGAGCTGGAGCAATCCTGGAGCGAGTTCACTCAGATGTTTGTGGACCATTCTCTATAGCCTCCACCACTAAACAAAGGTACCATGTTATTTTTATTGATGATTGTTCTCGTAGACGCTGGATCTACTTTATGCAAAAGAAGGATTAGACCTTATTGAGGTTTTGTGAGTTTAAAGCCTTGGAAATGAAAGAATTTGGAAAGAAAATAAAAGCCTTGCGTAGTGACAATGGTGGAAAGTATGTCTCCCAATAGTTTAAGGACTTCTACGTTGCAGAAGGAATTAAACGAGAGTTGACGACACCCCATAACCCACAATAGAATGGGGTGGCCGAAAGGAAGAAGAGATCGATTGTGGGAGCAGCTCGAGTGATTTTTCATGACCAAAGCCAACCACTTCGTTTGTGGGCTGAGGCATGCAATACAACAGTATACTTGCAGAACAGAAGCTCACACCATATACTGGGGATGAAGACACCTAGGGAGGCCTTCTCCGGGAAGTGACTAGATGTGAGTCACTTTAGGATCTTTGGATCATCAGTTTATTTCCATGTGACCAAAGATGCTTGGAGGAAGCTAAATCCAACAACTGAGTTGGAGATACTTGTGGGGTACACTGATACACCCCACAACTATTAGGTGTTCCTGCCTACTAGTCAGAGGACAGTGGTATGCAAAGATTTGAAGTTCAACGAGCAGAAAGCCATGCAAGTATCACTTGAGAGGGAGCTCAAGTTACATGTAGAGGAGGAAATTTTAGCTCCTAAGGAGGAGGAGCCTCAGATTAATGTGGAGCAACTACATGCAGAGGATCTGGGAGTGGAGACATTCACTCATGCTGATTCTTCTAGAGATGGGTGGAAACGCTCAAGGGAAGCTGACAGGTTGATGATGGATGCATGAGAGAATGTGGGACAACCATCTTCTCAGTGCAAACAGAGGAGGTCACCTGAGCGATACATTGGTTACATGGCCCTGGTTGGGGAGTGTGTAGAGTCTGAACCTTATTCATTTGAGGAAGCAGTGCAACAACCAGTCTGGGTTGATGTAATGGTAGAGGAGTACGACTCTATCATTCAGAACAGTGTGTGGGATGTTGTCCCAAGACCTCAGGACAAGTCAATGGTGAGTTCCAGATGGCTTTACAAGGTAAAGTAGGCAGCTGATGGCAGTGTTTAGAAACATAAGGCAAGGTTTGTTGCCCGTGGTTTCTCAAAGGTTGAGGGGATCAACTACGTGCTCTTGTAGCAAGGTACTCATCTATCATATCGATGTTGGCACTATCAGCTCAGATGGGTTGGAAGATCCATCAAATGGATGTGAAGACTGCATTCCACAATGGGAAGATTGAGGAAGAGGTGTACATTGAGTAGCCAGAAGGTTTTGAGACCTTCGATCGTGAGTCGCATGTGTGATGACTCAAGAGGGCTTTGTATGGGCTGAAGCAAGCACCCCGTGCTTGGTACACCAAGATCGACAACTATTTCACCGGGTTGGGATTCACCAAGAGTGAAGTAGATGCGAACCTTTACGACATCATGGTAGAAGGTATTGTTTATCGACAACTTGTGGGTTCACTTATATATCTAGTGAACACATGACCAGACTTGTGCTTTGCAGTGAACCAGCTGAGTCAAGCTATGGTTTAGCCTACCAAGCTATTTTGGAAGGCAACGAAGCATGTGCTGAGACACCTCAGAGGCACATCTCAGTTTGGATTGTGGTACAAATGGACATAGGGTTTAGGGCTTCACAGATGTGGATTAGGGAGGGAGTCCATCAGACCGAAAGAGCACTTCTAGAGGAATCTTCAACCTTCGTTCAGCTACAGTTTCCTGGTATAGCAGGAAACAAAGGTCAGTTTCACTTAGCTCAGCAGAGGCTAAATTCATGGCTGCCAATCAAGAAACATGTGAGGCCATTTGGATGCGGAATATTCTAATGGGACCGTTTGGTCAGAGGATGGATCCAACTGTGATCTACTGTGATAATCAGAGTTGTATCAAACTCTCTGAGAATCCAGTTTTTCATGACAGGTCCAAGCACATTGACATCTGGTATCATTGTCTTCGAGACTGTGTGGTCAATAGGATCATGTTGTTGCTATATGTTTCGACTGAGGAACAAGATGCAGATATTTTGACTAAGGTATTGTCAAAATGCAAGTTCGAGTTCCACAGGGACAAGATTGGGGTTACTGATAATCCTTTTCTTGTTGAGAGGGAGTGTTGAAAATGGCAACAAGAAATGCTAAAATTAGCACTGCTATAAATAGCATTTCGGGATACATTCCAATTTCAGTTAGTCCATAAGCTAAAATTGTGAATTAAAATTCGAATTTGGTCTTAGCAGCTATTTTATTAATAATTAATTAATTCATCTTGAGTTAATTAGTTGGAGAAAATCAAACATGAAGTCTATGAGAGGACATGCAATAGTTATCCCATTGATTGAGGAATTTATCCCTTAGTTAAAGAGATTAGGATGAGTTGTACTTTGAGTTGTAATTAGTGAGCTCAGTTAACTGAGTTAAGTCCAGTTAGATTAGTTCAAATAGTTTGTTGAAGTAATTGTGAGTTCAGTTAGTTAATGCATGCATGCATGTAACTGTTGCACTTCAAGTAACTGGATATTCTCTCATAAATAACTCATGCATGTAAGTTAAAGTAGAGACCTAGTTGAGATCAGATGATGGGACAATGTACTATCAATTGCAGGAATATTCCATGGAGGATATCTCTTGCATGCAAAAGGAATTCTTTCCTTGGAGATTGCATAGTTACTTTTGGGTTTGATGAGTGTGTGATGAGGCCAATTCACACAGGTGGTAGCATTGGACCCCAAGGAAAACTACGCAAGGAAATAGGAGGCTTGGAGGGCTGAGGGAAGGCATATCTTGTGTCTATTTAGTCCATGAACTGTATTGTTTGATTGTACTGAGAGCAGGATAGCTTGTGAGTTGATGCTTTGTGTAATATGAACATATTTCCACTTGTATGATAATACAGAGATCGAGGTTTTTAGCTGAGGATTTCCCTAGAGTATTCTTTTGTGTTCATGTGTGATTGCTTTCTCAATCTCAATTATAAGTGTTCTATTTGATCTTGCTCAAAATTGATTAAGATTCCGCAAGTTTGTTGTAGAAGTAGATCTTGTATTTTGCTTTAGTATAATGCATAATTTGTTGATCTACTGTGGGAAATTCTACACCAAGATCCACATTCTAAATAGAAACCAATGACCAAGACATACCACATGTCCCCCACATAACATCAAAGTATTAAACCACCAGCGGTGATCAGCTTGAAAAGGGATTGTGGTAGATGCAAATATTAGAAAACAATATATCCAGAAACAGACATATCAACCAAATCAACCCATGTCAGGTAAATCAGGGAATAAATGACATGGAATTAATATTTGAACAACCCACGTCCCATCACATTATATCCACACCCGCATCCCGCCATCTGAAAACTCAAATAATATATTGGAAAAAAAGGTGGTGGATGAAAAATAAATCTGGCACTTAGAATAACCAGACCAATCATTTGACCATGGAAGCATAAACAAGCCCTTCATACCATCGACCCAGTCATCCTACCCTTCACAACAACAACATCAGAAACATCCAAAACAAGACCATCATCGATTGCAAAATCTTAAACCAAATTCCTTGCATGGCTGAGAAATGATGAACGATTCAATCCACCAATTCCAAATGTAATAATAATTAGTGGGATAAAAACAAGAACCAGCGCCACCACAATATTGTGGGCAAGAAATGTTAAGAAAGACTATCCAGTAGGACATTAGTAGGCCTTGTGATGTAGGAACTGACACATATGCATACAAATTAATATATAGATAGCAATCAAGAACAACACTAGTATATGGACAATCTTTGCTAGAAAAATGTCCAAGACCATCTGCAATATAATCATGAAAGCCATGGAAGCAGATGGGATCCCAAAGAAGCAAGTATGTCACTGAGATCTATCCCAAAAGACTGACAAGGACAACAAACAAGAAGTAGTATGTAGAGTCGAGTCCAAAGACCTCTAGACCATACATATATTCGGCATCCCGCGAGATGGTATAGCAAAGCACTAAATATATCACTAGAACCATTTATGAACCTCCTAAGAAGGACATTGTAACATACCTGAAGCATCATAAATGTGTATCAAAATGACCTTCGAAGACAATGTAGATACCAACCAGGTCTGTGTGCTTACGTGCTCCTCGACTGGGATTTTCTCCCAATTGGCTGAACAATTCGCTAAAATCTCACAGGTGAACCTAATTGGGGGTGTAGGGAGGAAAAGACATGTCTCAAAATATTGTTATGTTATCTTACTATTTTCCATATAGGTTTTTATCTTTTGAGTATTTTAAGGAAATTTAAAAAAACTTAAAATAAATGATTACACTTTTGTATTACAAATACTCTAGAAAGTGCAAAAGATTTTAAGTTTATATTAAAAAATATGATTCAACTGTGTCAAAGTGACTTTTGATATATACAATTTAATCATCCATTTTTCAGTTGCATTGACCACTCGAGACCGACATATATTGAATTAATTTTATTTCCTCTTCCATTTCATTGATATTTGTTTCCTTAATTTCTTCCTGTACACATAAACCAATTGCAAGGTTCTCTACATCTCCCACTATATTTTCATTTTTCACATAATTGATCACATACTTGTAAAAACTCATAGATTTCTAATCCAATTCGTGAAAATATTACAATGATGAAGGTAGAGCTCAAATGCAACTTTGAACTCTTACTATTATATCCCACGAATATGAGCGTCATTTATTTGTAGGATAAATACTTCGCATGTCCTAGTCCAGTTTAAGAGTCAGATTATCTCCCTTAATGCATTGACAAATGGAAATAGGGTACGACCTATGACTATTCAAAGTTTATTTTCTATTTCATCTCGTATCTCTTCATCTCTTCATCTCTCCTCACATGAAAAAAGGGTCTGACCATTGACTTATTAGGGTTGCTTTTCAATTTCATCTTGCAGCGCTCCTCACAGCCTAACTTCACTACCGCTCAACTTATCCCTTACAGAAGTTAGGTCAACTTTGTCTCTATGCTCAGTGATCAATGTACACATGTCTGACCTATTATGCAGGCCTTTATTCCCTGATATAACATCACTCTGGATCAACCTCTATCTTGTTCACCAACGTTTATACTAACTTCTTGGTTGTCAATTTCCAATGGGACCCACACACGAGGTCAGAGTCGAGATTGGTTTTGAATGGGTTTGCGCTACAAAATTTTGGGAATATTGGCCTTTGATCATGGGCCCACTAGAGTTGGTTGGAAATACATGTTGGAAATGAGCTCACTCCACCCATACACTCATAGTTCCATCAATCACACAACACAACATTCTCACAAAAGGATTTTCCAAAATATCCTTAACAATTATCATGTGAATACCACAGGTAAATACCATGGTTATCCCAATACCACGGACACTTGGACCATGGTAATCTCCAAGTCAATACCATGGGTATATACCATGGTTATGCCAATACCACAGACACTTGTACCATGGTAATCTCCAAGTCAATGCCATTGGTAAATACCATGGTTATTCCAATACCACAGACCCTGTACCATGGTAATATCCAAGCCAATACCATAGGCAGTTACCATGGTAATACTAACACCGATAATGCCAATACCAATACTCATGAGTAGTGACATAACTGCACCCTCAACACATGAAAAACGTGGTTGCAACCGCATCCACAAGACTGCATTTTTGCAGTTAAGAGCCTGGAACTTCACACATAACATTGACTCTGTGTGGTTGGAGAAGAGTAGAGGGGAAAACAAATACTTCTCAACCCATACCTCTGCCATCCTTCTCCACAACTCTTTGAACACCTACAAAATTGTCAAAGAAACAACAACTAACAAGAAACAAGCCAAACTGTCGAAGCAACACACCATAACAACACAAACATCTACCATACATGCCCAGGTTGACATCAATGCCAACCATCAAACACTCCAACACAACAACTACATCATCAATGCCAACAATATCCCCCTTTGGCATTGATGGAAACCCTTGTTGAACCATCCATTTGATGTTGACCTCTAAAACTGATCTCGTCATGCACTCCTTCTTTGACACCAATGGAAAATGGATCACCTAAACAATGGTGGAACTGTCAAAAACTGCCCCTGGACATTAGCTAGATTTCATCAAGTATCAACAACCATAAATCACCAGCTCCTCAGAGCAACATAAAGAAAAAAGTCAACACTTGACCAAATACTTGACCAGAAAACACATGGATTTATAGACAACTTACATGGATGAGACACTAATGACTCTATGGACCCAAATTTTTATATCATGACAAACCTTATCCAACTAGTGACTTCAAATGACATGAACAAAAACTTTGATTATTTGTTACAATATTTCATGAGTGGGACACATGGTTGAATACAATAATGTCCTCCAAATAACCTCCTAGATATGGTCTCTATACTTTAATTGGCACAAAGTCTTACATTGCTTAATTATAGAATGAGGATTTCAATACATAAAAACATGTCAATGATAGCATAGGTGAAATTATCTAAACAACTTGATCATCAACAACAATATATGCATGTAGATACCACATGTAAGAACACAATTAATAAACCAAGTCACTGTCAACTCAATGAGCTAGAATGAGTCTCTAATGAATAAAGGTGATGTCAACTCAATGAGCTAGAATGAGTCTCTAATGAATAAAGGTGATGTCAACTCAATGAGCTAGAATGAGTCTTTAATGAATAAAGGTGATCTCTAAAGTAAAGTTCACTAATTTCAAACAAATCTCTAGCACTTGCAATAAGTTAAGAAAAAATGCAATGACAAGCATAGTGATAAAATATTCTCTATTATTCTAATATAGGCATTGCTTCTTCTCTGCATTTTATTTAATATATTCTTTGCACATTCATTTGAGAGCAAATAATTTTCCAAATGCATTCTAGCTACATAAAAGTTTTGTCTCCACATTGTAAGTTTTAATTTCACAACATGCCTAGTTGAACCTCTACTCTTCAAAGCTTTGCCCCTCCATGGAATACCAATTAAATTCATCAATTTAGCCAATATCTCTGGATCAAATTTTAGCTACCATATTTCTTAACAACAACATATTACAAACTTACTAAAGTATTCAACGAACAAGGTTCTACGGAGCTGGTCATATTTCAAAAAGGAAAACAATAAATTTATTAACTCTTTCTCTTCAACTAGTGTCTTGAGAATGATGAAAATTTCAAAAGGAAATATCGCACACGCTATAACTGGAAACTTGAAAGCTTGTTTAATTTTTGCACCATTTGGTGGCTCTCATACAAATTTTTCAACTTCTTTGATGACCAAGTCCACTCACACATGCCCAGTTAACACACCAGATTAAGAAACCACTTGCACCAATGCTGATTATTTAAATTTGATTGGATTGAAACAACTTGTGGTAGTTTAATATGTTCATAGTAAAAGCTATGGTTAAATACCTTCGTGTAGAACCCATGGTATTTTTTTACCTGTGTACATGCATTCTGGACGAGAGATATTGCGCTTCCCAACAGTCGCTTGCTAATAAAGACTATATAAATATAATCTTGTTAATGTTAGTAACATCTTGGCTTTAATAACTTCGCTCTTTTTCTTTAGCCAAATTCTCTTTGTTTGTAGTGACCCACTCTTTGTACTACATAAACATCTCGAACCTGGGAAAATAAGTCTGTGACGCATCCTCCATCGGATTCCCCAAGGCCTGGGGATCAACTCTTACAGACTCAAACTTATGGGATTCTTTGATAAAAGCAATTTCTTAGGGATCAACCTTCCAACTGGGAGGAGGCCAGTCACGAGGCAGGATAAGCTCGAAGACCACGGGGCTATTCCATACAATCCAGTTAGGTTCTGGTTCTCCCCATTTGTCCATCAACATGTACAATATCACCTTTAAGACAACATCGAGGCCATCCATACGTTCACACGTTTCTAGAGAAGATTGGATCCATGCATCAATAAATTCTTTCTAACTCGAAAGAGGCCAAGAGTATGCCTTAATGCATTGTTTCTCTATGTAGTGAATATGCTTCCCTTGTTTTCATGATCACTAGGCATGACAAATGTTTTTTCATTGTCTATGTCGGAGATCGTTCATAGGCCCTATCATATTCTACACTAAAAAGATCCCTATCATATTCTACACTAAAAAGATCAAACCGTTGATAAGAGATAGATTAGGAATCAATGGAATTAATACATCCAAAGCTTATGTTTATGGAGTGCCATTATTATTTGAAAATTAGGTAATTGCCCATGTTTCCAAGTCCATTTACAAACTAACAAGTCACACAATTTTCCCAGAAAACACTGTACAATTCTATAGGAACATAATTAACTTCACACAAACGACAAATATGTCCTTGCAGATGAAGACACTCCAAAGATTTAAGTGTTTCCTTTAGAATTGTAGCAATGGCATACCCTTTAAAACCATATGGATAAATTATATTTATGATGTGGAAGCATGAACCTTCTTCCATAAAAGACATTTTGGATGTTTTATCTGTGATAATTTAGGCCATATGGCCAAAGATTGTAAGTTTCCTCTTGCCATCATGAATTATAGACAAAATAAGTAGAATACTAGTGCAAACACTTCCAGCATGCATCAAAGCAACTTGCATGAGAACTTCAAAAGAATTTGGAAAATGAAGGAATCATTAGGAGGTAGAGGTACAGATTGAACTACTAAGGTATGGAAAAGAAATGATAAAAGATTAATTATGGACAACTCGGTCTCAAGGGGAACATTCAACAGAAGGATCATAAGTTCAATAGGAGCTCCTCAAGTAAATGTGAGTTTCTTCAACAATTGGTATTAGATTGGGGTTCTCTCGGTGAAGCTTGATCATTTAAGATCATATCATGGGCCATGGCAAAGAGCATGAGGAAATAATCTCAGAAGAAGAAGAGTTGCAATCGAACCAAGAATGTTGTAAAACCAAAGAACCTCTTATGCTAGTAAAAGAAATGGACAACAATATTTTCGTTCATGGATATTTTTCTTGCCAACCTAGTGATGATGATTTTGGGATCATTGAAGAAGTTGACGATCAATGTTTTGAAGTTGATTTCTTAAGAGATGAGGAAGGTGTATTTCCATAGCAAGAATTTGAACATGAAGAGATCAAGGGACTAATCACCCTTGAAGCAGAAAATAAAGCTCAAGCAAGATTAATTGAGAATCTCAATTTAGAGAATAAAGATTTGAAGAAAATTCTCTAGATTCTTGAGGAGAGAGAGCATGCTTTCAAAAACGAAATTTATGATCTGAAAACCTAGTTTGAGAAGGCGAGGAAGACGAAATATGAGGCTAAAATCTGCTTAAAGATAAGATCAACAATTGCAAGAAACTTGAAGCAGAATTAGAAGAGATACAGATTGAATTAAAAAAGAGAAAATCAGGAAGTTGTTGAGAAACCAAAAACAAAAACTTCCAACAGTAATGAAGCAAACCATCATTAACATCAAAAGCTGAAGAATGTGCCAAAACAAATATGAGAATGTAAGGTGTTTTAGTTGTGAGAAATTCAAACACACTTTAGTAAACTATAGAAGCATGCAATATAAGAAACAATCAAACAAAAAGACACGTCATGCAAGCTCACCTTTGGCGAGGTACAATAATTCATTTTATGGATATTTTTTTCATGTAATTATTTTGGGCATAAATCTATTGACTATAGGGTTTATGGCACAAAGAGTAAAAAGCAGAACAATAAATTTTTTGAGCCATTTCTGCTATGTCTTGGATAGATCAGATGTTGTGTTTTTGATAATGTGGGACATAAGGCCAAGGACTGCAAGCTTCCAACGTGTTATAGGAAATCTAATCAGAAGAAGAAACTGATGCAAGGGAAACCATACAAGAAAAATGAAGGTCATCCGCATGTTAAAGTTCAAAAAATCAAAGTATGGATGAGAAAAGAGCAACAAAATATCCTCACTAAAAATTGAGGCCAACCCGATGTTAGGGGAACATGATGTAAAATATATCGTTTTAAAGAAATCTCCTCCAAGAAAATTCTTGTTAGCATCTGATGTAGGTATGATCTATCTTTGTGTGTTTTTCGAATGGCATTGAATCAGTGTGTATGAGCTTGTTTTGTGCTCCACGATATTCCTAGAAATACATAGAATTCTTAGCCCATACCTCTCCCATCCTTCTCCACAACTCTCCAAACACCTGCATAAGTTTCAAAGAAAGAATAACTAACAAGCAACAATCCAAACTATCAAAGCAACACACCATAACAACACAAACATCTACCATACATGCTCGAGTTGACATCAATACCAACCATCAAACACTACAACACAACAACTGCATCATAAATGCCAACAATCTCCCACTTTAGCCTTGATGGAAATCCCTACTAAACCTTCCATCTAACACTAACCTATAAAACTGATCTCCTCATGTAAAGATTTGTTTTTGATGTCTAGAGTCACTAATCTTCTGAGCAGTAACAAAATACTAGGAATACTCCCCCTAAACATCAACATCATCCTGCAAAGAATTATTTCTTGTTGAAAGCTACACCACATGAACCAAAAGATTGACTTTGCATAGCGTAATTCAACCATGACTCATAAGAAGGATGAAATAAGACATTACTACTCAAGGACTCTAATAACCTATACATGGCTGAAAATGACAGTGACTAACTCAACAATACAAGATCAAAATTTTCTCTCAAGCCCTCTCATCAACATATTCTCATGAGATTACAACTCATTCAAACACAATGAGTACAAAACTTGTGCACGTGATGATCACATATCCTCACATCTTTGACTTTGACAATGATACTAGACTTGTTATGCAACATACATAACAATTTTGTAAGAGAAATGGGCACATAAGATGTACGTCAACAAGCCAACCCTTGCAATAACCATATCAATAACAACCAAAGACATCTACCATACATGTCCAGGTTGACATCAATGCCAATCATCAAACAATGCAACACAACAAATGCAACATGAATGCCAACAATAGGGCACTTGTGTCATATTATCAACCAATATCATTGTCACGTTGTATTTTAGTGTTCAATATATTACAGTTTTTTGCGAGGCATGGCTTAATCCACAGAGAAGATTTGAATGTCTCACACTACTTCTACGCCAAAGCCACATGCTCTAGCTTCTCATTTTTATTGATTACTGACTTGAGAACTATGTAGGCTACTCACTACAACAAGGATCAAATAATAGTTATTTCTAGATAGCTTACTCTCGATAAAGAAGCTAAAGTCATGCATGATCA
Organism: Pinus taeda; assembly: GCA_000404065.3. Lineage (NCBI taxonomy): Eukaryota > Viridiplantae > Streptophyta > Pinopsida > Pinales > Pinaceae > Pinus > Pinus taeda. Next base: position 11,740 of record APFE031572762.1, read on the forward strand.
TGGAGAATATGAGATTTGTGGTGTGTCATAGGATTTCCCAAGATATCATGTAACTTTTATTCGTGGCTTGATGCAATAATGTCTAGTATATTGGTGTTACAGTTTGCAAACAATGTTATTACTCCATGCCTTTCTTTTAGGTATCATTATCTCTCTCTCTCTCTCTCTCTCTCTCTCTCTCTCTCTATACACACACACACACACATATATATCCCATAACTTTTTTTTTTTGTAAGCTGCGGTATTTTATTATCTACAGGAAAATAATAGTACAAAACTTAGGCTCCTCAATCTGCCCCGAAGGGAAACCAGATCTGTTGGAACCTATACTTACATACGCCATTAACGTTATCACAACTGTTTATAGTCCAGACTGGTAAGAACATAAAAGGTCTTTCTACAACCATAATAGAACGGCAGACTCAAAATGTGCGTTCCCAAAAGACAAACCCCTAAACAGCTGCCGCAAGGGCAACCCAGATGGAACTTTAATAAAACAAAATAAAACGACAGACTCAACATGCGCGTTCCCAAAAAACAAACCCCTTAACAACAGTCGCAAGGGCGACCCAGATTGAACATCTATAAAACATAGAAAACGGTAAGCATAAGGAAAAAGGGGAAAAACCAGGCTTTTCTCAGCACTGGAGACCATCAGTTGATGTTGATATTGACTCTGTCCTTCCTCTGCTCCATTAGCATAGCCTTGATATCCTTGAGGAGGTCATTCTGTTGCTTAACTAGCATTTCCACATTTGCCAGTTCTTTTTTCGCCGTCGCCGTGTCCTGAGCCATCTCCACCATTTCCGCTGCAACCTGTTCCATGGCCTTAGCCAGAAGGTGCTTCAAGACCCAGTAGGTGTGGAGAGCGTGACGGTACAGGGTGAGCCTACCCCGAGTATGACCAAGGTCTGGTAACTGCAGAGACCAATCATTCATTTCCGGGTCTGAAGGCTCCTCAAGCACTTTCTCCTCCATAGCTTCAATAATGTTCCTAATGTGAGCATTTGAATCCAGATTGTAGGCCTGTTCTGCCTCATTCACCGTTTGACTGATAGACCTGTTTCGTCTTTTGTGTCTTTTCTGCGTCCGGCTACCTTCCGCCTTGCTGGTGGCCTGTCAGGGGCGGCCGCGACCTCTCTTCGCCTGTTGTTTTCTCCCTTCTCCCTCCTTAACTCGTTGCGAGCTTCTACTACTCTGCCTGATTTCAAATCTCTTGCCTCTGGGTTCCTTGACCTGCTGCAGTCAAGCTCCTCCGAGCTTTCTATTTCGATTTTGGTCCTGACCCTTTCGGCTTGCCTGCCTTCTGCAGCAGCCTTCTCCTCTTGGGAATCCTTAACTCTGCGTTCACTCATTTTCGATCGATTGAGTCGCTGGTTGGGGTTTCGCTGCCAAAGCGTCACTTCACTCGTCACCTTCTTCGGAATGCTTCTGCTAGACATTCTAACTTTGTTCCTCCTTATAACTTCCCACCCATAATTGTTCAAATGATGCGGAGACTCCCTCTTGCGCTTACCATTAATACCCCGAATGCACGCTTTGGGATTATGAATCAATTTTTGTTTTGGGCCGCGGCCCTGCCCTGCTGCGAAATCATTAATTGTCACTGACGGGGTGTGAAGGGCGCCGCCCTTCTGTCCTCTCCTAATAGCCTCCGGATGATGTCTTGATCTCCCTCTCCCTCTCCACGCGGGGGTGTATTTAAGCCTGTTCTGCATCATGATTATCCTTTCTAATGAGCTAATTTAGCTCGTCCCATTGTGCCAGCAGTTCTTGATTGGTCCAGCTGTCATCGATTGGCTCCATTTGTTCATTGCTTCCCCAATTCGCCAAGTAGTCCGCTAGTTTATTGCCCTCTCGTCTGACATGCGACGTGATCGTGAAATCGATATCTATCAACAGTTCCCCTATGTCTCGGACTGTGCTAGCACTTCGCCAACTTTTCACCACCTTCTCCCAACTCTTCCCTTGGATTAATTACCTAATCGCAATAATCACCATGGTGGAATCCCCTTCAATTTCTAACTTTCTGTAGCCGTTTCTTCTGGCAATTTTTAGGCCTTGGTAAACCGCCATGAATTATGCCTCATTATTTTTCATTGTTCCTCCATGTTCAGCATAGATCCATTCTGTAACCCCTTCTCCATTTCTGAAGATTCCGCCAAAACCCACTGGACCTAGATTCCCTTTAGCAGCTCCATCGCAATTGAGTTTAATAAATCCTTCTGGCGGCTTTCTAAAAACCGATCTGCTTTGATTTTCTAATTGGCAGTTCTGTTTGGAAGCTTGATGAAAAATCATCCCCTGTTCTACGTTTAACTTCTTGAGGATTTCTATTTCAGCTTCTGTAGTTTTCCAGTCTTCGTCTGCCCAGTTCTCCGCTAGGATTGTCTCTTTGATTTTCTTTAAAGTTCTCGTCCATATTTCCTCTGGGCCTGTGGACTTCCCTTTAAAAATTCGACTATTTCGTTCCCGCCATAAATTCCAAACATTGAAGCCAACTGAAATGCTCCACGCCCGTCTGAAAATTTTGCTATGAAACTTTCCTTCTCCCCACTCGCTAAGGGTTTGAATTATATCCCGCGGGTTTCTTGTTGTTGTCGCGAATATATTTTTCGTTTGCTCCCACTGGAATTGAGCTGGCCTGCATCCATTAAGCAGGTGTTCCTGGTCTTCTTCTTCTGAATTACAGAGGCAACATCTAGCAGGGCCAGAGAATCCTCTTTTTTGGATTCTGTCCCAAGTTAAAATCCGCTTTCTTCCAACCAACCAAGCAAACAGCTTAATCTTCGGCCACCACTTTGTTTTCCATATCTTTTTCCACTTTTGTTCTTCCTCTCCTGGATCATTCTGGGTTTTTAGTTTGTAGGCTTCTTGTATTGTGAATATCCCTTTTGTTTCTTTGCCCCATCGGAGGATGTCTCTGCCGTCTCTCTTTTTTATCTTCCTGGAATCGGTTTCCTTCCTGAACGCTGTTTTTTGTTCTTCTGTTGCGTTCCTTTTCCATTCCTCTAGAGGTTTCCATTCTCGCCATTCCTCATTTCCAGGTGTTGCATTCCAATAATCTTTAACCATCAGGAGTCCTCTGTCTACACCTGTTCTGTGAATTTCCTGCATGCCTTTTAGGTTCATCATTTTTCCTCTTTGCTGCCAATCTTCATCCCAAAATCTCACTATCTGGCCTCCTCTTATTTCCCAGAATATATGATTGTCAACTAAGTCCCTGCTTTGGAGGGATAAGTTCCAAATATCCGAGCCCCGGGGGATATTTTGGTCTCTAAGAATTTCTTCCGGGGAGAAAGGCATATTGTATTTAACATTCTAGATTTCTTTCCATAAGTCTGGACCCCCTTGTAGCCATCTCCATCTTAATTTTGCAGCAAGAACTTGATTTAAGGTCCATGGATCTCTGAGGCCTAAGCCACCTTTTTCCTTGGGTTTGGTTAGACTCTTCCACGAACAGAGGGGCCATTTCTTTTGTTGTTTCGGGCCGCCCCATAGAAATTTTCTATAAATCTCAACCAGTTTATTACAGATTCCTTTAGCGGTAGCCATTACAGATAATGGATATATTGGGATTGCTTGTATAGTGGCTTTGAGCAGCACAACCCTAGCTTCCAGGTTCAGAGCGCGGAAGGTCCAATTATCCAGCCTTTTCATGATCTTTTCAATGATATTTTTCCAATTTCCTATTTTAAGGGTAGATGTGTCCAACATAGTTCCTAGATATTTGGTACTGTCCTATATCCCATGACCCTGGTTAGATGAATCTTAACCGGTTCCACTGTGTTAAAGAAGAAGGTTCTGGATTTGTCCTTATTGACTTCCATCCCTGAACCATCCATAAATAGCTCTAGAATTTTCTTTATCCTTTTGACTTCTTTCAGGGTGGCTTTGCAGTATATCATTATGTCATCCACAAATTGTTGGTGTGCGACTGTGGTTCGATTCCCCCATAATCTGAGACCTTGAATTTTCCTTTCTCTTCCTTCTTTTTTAAAATATCTACCTAATCCTTCTGCTGCAATTATGAAGAGAAAGGGAGATAAAGGGTCCCCTTGTCTGAGACCTCTTGAGGCATTGAAAGTTGCTGTTGGCGCTCCATTCAGCAAAATAGAGAAATTCGGAGTAGAGATCATGCTTATGACCCAGTTAACCCATCTATCACAGAATCCAAAGGCTTTAAGGATTCTTTCTAAGTACTTCCAGCTTAGCCTATCATAGGCTTTTGAAAGGTCAAGTTTAATTAGCATACCCTTTTCTTTTTTAGTTTTCATAGTGTGAAGGACTTCCTGGGCCACTACAAGCCCATCCAGAATTTGTCTTCCTTCAACAAACCATGTTTGCTCTGGGGAAATAATACTTGGTAGGATCAGTTTTAATCTCTGGGAAACTATTGATGCCACTATCTTATAGATGACATTGCACAAGGCTATAGGGCGAAAGCCATCAGCTTGCTCAGCCTGATTAGTTTTTGGAATCAGGGTTAAAAGGGTTGAGTTTATTCCTGGCCATATTCTTTGATTTATTCTGGCCTCCTCTACAACTTCCAGAACTTCTGTTGCAAGGAAATTCCACCCTGCTTGGAAGAATTCTACTGTGTACCCATCTGGGCTAGGAGCTTTGTTCGTTTTCATGTTTCTAACAGTGTCCTCCACTTCTTCCATGGTGATTTTTCTCATGAGTGCCAAGTTTTGATCTCTTGTAGCTACATTTGGAATTTCACTACTTATCTTTGCTATGGCATCTGCTCTGTTGGTTTGTGGTTCCCTCAGAATTTCTTTGAAATGATTTACCAGAACTTTTTCAATTTCTTCATGTTGTAGAACTCTTTTCCCTTCTTGGTTTTTTATAGAGAATATTTTGTTTCTTTGTCTATGCTGAACCATTGCTTTATGGAAAAACTTAGTATTCCTCTCTCCCTCCCTAAGCCATTGTACCCTTGATTTTTGCTTCCATAAAATCTCTTCTTGTTTTCTTCTTTCTTCTAGCTGATTTAGCACTCTGCCTTCTTCTTGTGTTCTCTCCTCTTCTATTCCTTCCATGATATCCATCTACTGAAGGTCTACCATTCTCTGTTCTAGTCTCTTTTTATCTTCCGTAATATTCCCAAATTCTTCTTTATTCCATTTCTTTATCTTATTCTTCATCTCCTTCAGTTTGAGTTGGAAGGTGTGCATCTTATTTTTTCCCCTTTGCTCACTCATCCTCCACCATTCTTCTAGCTTCTCCATCAGTCCCTCATTTCTCAGCCAGAAAGCTTCGAACCTGAAGGGCTTGTTGGGAGGCCTTTGCTTTAAGTCTATCTCTAATTTAACCGGCCAATGGTCCAATCCTGCTACCGGTAGAATGGTGGCCTCTATAAATACATCTTTCAACATTATTTATTCTGAGATTAAGAATCTGTCAAGGCGGCAGGCTATTTGGTTTGCGCCTCCTCTCCTATTGTTCCACGTATGGCTTCCATTGATGGTTTGAATGTCAATCATGTGTTGGTCCCTTATGAGGTCATCAAACAGTTCCGTGACCTTATCCGTTCTTCTATTTCCTCCTCTTTTTTCATATAAGGTTTTAATCAGATTAAAATCCCCTCCTACTATCCATTATTTTCCAGGTATGAGGCAGCGCAGGGCTTTTAGATTTTGCAAGAAGTTTTCCTTTTCGTTTTGAATATGAGGTCCATAAACCCCTGTTATAATAACCTCTTCCTTCGTTCCTACTATACTTGTTGTACCAGATAAGATTCTTGGGAGACTCATCCAGTTACTGAAGTGTATTTCCTCTGGGTTCCAGATAATTATCAAGCCACCAGTGCTTCCAATTGCATCTAGCCCCATCATTTCATAGCTACTCCTGCTTTTGTTCAAAATTTCTCTCATTTTCTCAGTACTTATTTTTGTTTCCTGTACTATCATTACACTAGGCTTCTCTTTTTTCAATCTTTCATTCAAATACCTTTGTTTTCCTCTGCTGTTGAGGCCTCGTATATTCCAAGTTGTAATAATCATCTTAACAGTTTTGGGGGGGATTGGAAGACCTCTGATAGAGGGATCACTCTTCCAGAGTTAACAAGCATCTCACCCACTTCCTGTATCATTTCCCCCATTGTTTTTCTCCCTCGTTTTTTGCCTCCCTTGCCAATGTTGTCCGCTCCTATGCTTTGCGTTTCCTGTTTCTCTGGTTGTTGATTTTCTTTTTCTTCTGTCAGTCTCTTTTTTGCATTATATCTTTGAAATGCTTCTTTGTATTTTTGTTTTTGTTCTTTTGGGATGAATCTTTCATCAAGCCTTTTCCATTCCTGTAGAAGTTTCGCCATTACTTGTTCTTCTTCTTCTCCTTTTGTTTTCTTTGGGTCTATTTCCATGTCTCCTTGATTTCCTTGGGTTTCACCTGTGGGTTCAACCCCCTGTTCGTTATTCCTATTATCTGCCTCTTTGTTTGATTTTTCAGTTATTACCTCCATTCCATCTATTTCTTCTTCTTCGCTCACCTCTGTCTCCAGCCCTTCTTCCTGTAGGGCTTTAAACATGTTTATAGATTGTATTTTCTAGGCTACTTTCTGATTACCTCTCTGCGTCTTTTTATTTCCTCTTCCTCTTCTTCTTGGAACTTCTCTGAAGTCCTCTCTTTCTTCCCCTGTTTTCCTTGTTGTGTTGCTTCCTCTTTTTTCTGCTTCCTTTTCCTGTTCAGCTAGCGTAATAGGGCATTCCCTAAATAGATGACCATATTCATGGCATCTTCGGCAGCGAAATGGGATATGTTCGTAGTTTATAGGTTGGTGCCATAGCTCATCATGATATTCCAGTTCAATAGTGTCTGGGAGAGGCTCTGTGATGTTCATGTACGCACATATTCTAGCATAGGTGTTGAACTTCCCTCTCTTTGTTGTTTCTGCCACTTTAACAAAAGAACATATAGTATTTCCTATGCCTTTAAGGATCTCTGGTTCCCAGAATTCAGATGGTAGACCAAAGAGTCTGATCCAAATCCGGGCAGCTAACATCCTTTCCTTATCCGGGTTGTAGCATTCTACCCATTCTCTCATGAACAGACCAGCGTTGTTCATGAAATAAGGTCCTTCCTCAAAGACTCGTCCCCTATCTTCTAGGTTGGAGAATATAACAGTGAAGAACCCCTTTGCTCCCAACTTGACTTCCACATGTCCTTTTGGTTTCCACCTCTGATAGGTCCACCTCATAAGATCCTTTTCAGCAGGCCAATATCCTATAAAATTGCAAATCAAGACATAATCACGCATATGGCTTCTGTAATTTTCTAGTCTATTAGGTGGGATAAAAAACATGGGTCTGCTCGAAGTCCTAGGTAGGCACTTGCTTTGGAATCCTGATCTCCTTTGCGCTCCCATTTCTGAAGTTTCTCCTTCATTGGTTTGGGCTCCTTCACTCTGCTTTTCCTTTCTATTTTCCCCTGTTAAAGCTGCTTTGAAGGAGGGGATATCTCCCCCCCCATTCTCCGACTCCATTCCTTCCCCTCCCAGCGCGACTCAAATTTGGTTCTGGAGCCAAGCCCGATGAGAAGCAGGCGATCCTTCTGGTAGCAGAGTAAACCCTAGCTACCTGCACGTGATCGCGACTCCCGCCCTAGTAGTTCGTCGAAATACCTCTAGGTGACTTTATATGTTGATGGGACAACAAGAGAGAAGAAAAGGGCATGCACAGTAAATTTGACCCTTTCTATATCCCATATTTAACTTGATATAATTATGTAAATTAAAAATTTTAATTTATATACTTAATATAATAGTATATAAATATAAGATTTTATTTAAAAATAAAAATGTTTGGTTTTTTACTCTAATTTAA
>APFE031572762.1:28209-40143 GCA_000404065.3 Pinus taeda
TGGAAGTGTTTCTTCTCCTAGCCTTCCACAACCTACAAGGCTTACACCACAACAATTGGAAGAAAGAAGAGAAAAAGGGCTTTGTTACAATTGTGATAGAAAATGCACTAAAGTTCATAAGTGTGTTGAGAAGAAATTATTTTACATAGAATATGAAGAGGAGGAAGAAAAGAATCAAGAAACATCAAAATAAGAGGATATATGCCAGGACCCAACCCCAAAGAAAGAAGAAATGAATCTGACCATATCTTGTAAAGAATTGGCAAGAATTACCACTCCTCAAACTCTTAAGATAGAAGGACATATCAAGAAGAAAAAGGTTCAAGAAGTGAAATATCACATCAAGAAAGAATAAATGAATCCAACCATATCTTGTAATGAGTTGGCCAGAATTACCACTCCTCAAACTATCCAGATAGAAGGACATATCAAGAAAAAAATTGTTCAAGAAGAGAAAGATCACATCAAGCATCAAGAAATGAATTCGACCATATATTGTAAAGCATTGGAAGAAATTACCACTCCTTAAACTCTCAAGATAGAAGGACATATCAAGAAGAAAAAGGTTCAAGCAGTGAAAGATCACATCAAGCATTAACAACAAGTTCTCCAACTTTTAAAGGATAACGCCACTTTGGTGCAAAATCAAATGAAACAGGAGGTAGATCAACATCGTAGTGAAAAATGTTTTGATGTAGGTGATTGGGTATTTTTACTGCTACATCTCAAACAAGCTATTTATGAGAAGGAAATGTTGGCAATACTACATGCACTTAAGAAATGGCAACTTCACTGAATGGGAAGACACTTAAAGGTAAAAATGGATCATGATAGTCTTAAATACTTTTTAGAACAACTATTATCTTTAGAAGAACAAAAAAAAAAAATGGGTCACAAATATGTTGGGTTATGACTTTGACATCATCTGTAGAAAAGGGAAGCAAAATTTTGTTGCAGATGCACTCTCAAGAAAGGATGAGGATGTGGAAGCATTGTTTTGTGCTATTTCTATTATACAACCAAATTGGATAAACGAAGTAAGGGATGAATGGAAGAAGGACGAAGAAGTATGGCCACTCATTCAAAAGTTGCAGAAGATCCCAATTCAAACAATATTGCTAGAACTTCAAAAGGAAGGAAAAATCATATTGGAACTTGGAGCAGTCACAGAAACAAGAACCCGACAGCTACAAAATCGATCAGTTTCAGAGTATCTCATCAAGTGGAAGAACTTACCTGCTGAAGATTCCACATGGGAGGACAAGAATTTTATACAGAAGCATCAGAACTACTCAAGCGTTGAGGACAACACTTTTTGAAGGAGAGGGGCATGTTAGGCCCCTATACTACTAGTGTAACCCCTTATTGTTATTAGTACAACCCACTTATTATAATGATGTACCCATGTAGTGCCCATATTGTTACTATTGTGCCCCATAGAAGCCCACTATTCTTATTATTGTGCCCCTACATTATTATTGCTATGTAGGCTCTGATTATGTTATGACCCCTTAGACTCCTATATATAGAGAGGAGGTCTTTTCATTTGTATCATCGAAGAATTTTTCATTTGTGTAATGCAAAGGAGGTTTCCCCCTCGAAGAGGCTGAATTCTAAGGCGTTGATCTCTCTTTTCTATCTTTTTGTAAGCTGGCTTCATAAAAAATCGACTCCTCAAACATCTCCAAGGTGCGAAAACTTGGTTCCAGCATCCCCCCATACTACTTCAGGTGAGACTATAGTTCGTGCATTACGGGATGATGCCGAAAGGGACAGTAGTGTGGGGATTTGTTTCGTTAATTAACTTCAAACCTAGGTCAGGCCCCATCAAGCCAACAAATGGTTCCATTTCCGGGACCAGAATCTACATAAAGATGTCTGATGTCGTATCATTGGAATCCAACTAAGAAGGAAATTGAAGGTTGGTTGGATATGAGGATTCATGAGTTTGCGGAACAAGATAATAGGGATCCACGACTGACAAAAGAAGAGTGGTTAGGCTGCTACCTGTACATATAAATCCATGAGATATTTTTCGCATCTTTCCCTACTGAGCTATATGAGTGGATCACGAAGCTAGCAGATAGCCAAGGAAGGTGGAAGCTTGACGTTCCTATTGTGTGGACCCCAGAGTTGGTGCATATATTGGAAGCATCAGAGGATTAGATCATGTGCACTGTTGATCACTACCTCGATCAGATTGTAGGAGGGTTCATTACTGAGTTTGCGGTAGATACTTCAATAAGCTATAGCAAGGAAGAGCGACGCTTTCTCAAGGGACCTCAAGGTAAGTATGTAAAGTCCCTGAATACTTGGATTAAAATGTTATTATGTGAAAAGAGGGTTATGCAGTAACCATTATTTTTGGGGCAACGTGAAGTGTAAAAACTTACAGGAACGAAGGAAATAAGGGACTAGAAACTAGCCCCTTGATTTCACCTCTGTGAAGGGATGAGGAAGAACTCGTGAAGATCTCACTGTGAAGTGCAATCCATTTGATAAGGAAAAGAATTCCACAAATACCACCCCCACCCACACCACCACCAGCTTCATCGCCTTCACCTCCATCTTCACCAGTACCACCTCCACCACCACCATGAGTCAATATGGAAAGCACGATAAAGTTGCCTATGTTCAAGGGATTAGGAAATGAGGATTCAGACCAATTTTTGTTCATGGTAAGAGCCATATGGGAAGTACATGGAGTTACAGATGAAAATATAAAGAAAGTGACACTGGTTAGTGCCCTACAGGACCACGTGCTAACTTGTTATATTAAGAACTCCAATGATAATCCAAATGCGGGGATCACGGTTATCCAAGCAATGCTAAATAGATAATTTAGTAGGCTGAAGTCTGAAGCATAGTCAATCATTGGGTTCAAAGAAATCAAAATGCTACTAGGCAAAACTCCTTGGGAGTTGGATCAGACGTTGAAATGTATGATTCACAAAGCTAATATGAATCTGACGGATGGACAATATCGCAAATAGTTTGTAGCATCACTAACGCTACATTTAAGGAGTGCGCTATCATAGCAGAAGTTAACGACTCGGGCAGAGGATTTAGAGATCACGATGAGGCTGCATGAGACCCCAATGCAGGATCCTAATTTGGGAGTTCAACAAATCCAAACATAGTTGAAAAACTTATTCCTTGAGATGTAGAGTCTAAAACACGACAGGAAAGCTCACCCAAAAGTGCGTAAAGAGGTGTGGTGCGTAAAATGCAAGGGTGAGGGTCATGATAAGGACCATTGCCTGATGTTCACAAATTACCCACGGGAGGACCAATGCCATTAAGACTGGAAGCACAAGTAGGACCTAGCACAGTGCCTACTTTGTGGTGCGCGATTTTTCAAATAGGAGGGAAACACTCTATGGACAATTCCCATTTGTTACAAAAGTATACACAAAATTCGCAGCAATTGGTCTGTAATTTTTGTAGGTTAGTAGGACACGATGAGTGCACTTGTAGGAGCTATGAGCTGATGATGGATAGAACTCCCACCTACAAATTTCAGGCCAAAACACGACCCCTAGACCAGAACACAAGAGTGGCGTGAATAAGATTTCAGGGGCACAGACGAGGCCAAGGTAGAGGAGGACCTAGAAAAGGTCATAGATAGCTTATATGATACACTTGCGGAGGTCTAGGACATTATGCCTACAATTGTACAAACCCAACGCATCCATCATGTCTGTATTATACCTTGTTTGATCATGAGATGGAAGATTGTCATATGCTAATAGGTAAGATTTGCGACAAAGGAGCACTACCACCTCCCATGACTCAGAACTTGCAGATGATGAGGTCTGAGCCACGCGAAGAAGATCCAAATGTGAACATTGTGCTCCGAAGTGGAATCGTGATGGGAGATGACAAAGGCAAACAACTCGAAGATAGTACATGGGTTTGCAAAGCTCTAGCAAAAGAAGCAGAATTTGATTTGGAGTGTGCTAAAGAAACCTTCATGGAAGCTAAGAAGAGCTTTGTTGATGCCTCCACTTCAGGAAGCAAAGATAGACCGGAGTCGAAAATGGACCCATCTATGCTTACGACGTTCTTGGAAACATGTATAAAGTTACTGCGCAATAGTAAGGTTGTAAAGGGATTATAGGAACTCATTAACAGATGCGTTGGGAACGCGCCAGGAGAACCACATGTAGTTCAGAAAATTGGGAAGCATAAGATGAGGACGAGAAGAGAAATGAGGTTAACCGCGTAGAGTGGAGAATATGAGATGGACCAAGTAATTCTGGATTTAGGATCGCATGCAAATGTTCTGTTGAAGCAGACATGGGAGCACATGTGGAGGCCTATGCTACAGTGGTCCCTTATTCAGCTACGAATGGAGAACCAACAGAAAATAATACACATGGGGTGATTGCATGGAATCAATGTGGATATTGAGGGAGCAAGCACGCTAGTAGACTTCGAAGTAATAGAGATTGTTGATGACAAAAATCCCAATCCCATGCTCTTAGGAATTTATTGGGCCACTGACATGAAAGGGGTGATTAATCTAAAGATCCTGCTGAAGGATTGTGTTATATAGAGATGGTACATGATTATGAAAGTGATGATGATTTGAACTACATCTATAAGATAACAACGCAAAATCAGCACTGAGTGAATCCCACCGTGGATGGACAGCTTGCATGGGAATGCAAGAGCTCCTGTACTTTGGATTTGGATGAGGAAACAAAGTTATGACAGAACCAGTTACAGGAGGTGACTACACTAAATTGTAATATGATGATAAGTTTGTTGCGCTGCGTATTGACAGAAGTAATGGACCTTCCTACTTATGATGGGTTAAGTGAGGTAAATACCTTCTTGGACAAATTTGAAAGGGAGGTGCCAGAAAAGTAACGTTTCTAGGCCTTGAATTGGGTACTGCATGCTATGCCCATGAAGTGGGGAGGTACACACAAAGAGAGCTTTGAGGACTGGCGCGAATGTAGGAGATTGATGCGCACACGGTTTGGGAAGCCTAGAGTGTGATTAACAGATAAATACAATGGGCAACATAATCTGCACGCACATCTAGCCAGGTGGATGATGACGTATGGAAAACAACCTACGCGGATGCGCATGAACTCCACACTGAGAGGTATGGTCAATAAGCTTGTGTTGGGGGGATAGATGTGCAGTTGGCTCTTAAGGCTGGACAGACAGTATGTGGGAAGAACAATCCTGTAGAAGGTTATCCACACATAAGGATTTGATAAGGTGTGCAATGTGTCAAACAAGGTATGCAAAATATATGCGTTGATCTATGTTTTCTATCTTTTTGTGAGTTGGTTTCATAACATTTGGTATCAGAGCTTTGGATTCTAGGGTTTCATTGCTCCAAATAGGTCATCGTGGAATTTTTTCTATAACTTTTGTTCTACGATGTTTCAGACGTGAAATTTAAAACCCATTTGAGATGAATTCACGTTGAACCTCAAGTCAAAATTTCAGATCTTCTCTCGCTACATTTTTGGAGATATGATCTCAGGAAGTTAGGGTTTTTGATAACTCCAGAATTCCATCTCAAACTGGTCATTGTGGAATTTTCGCTTTAATTTTTTTTCTGGGAAGGTTTAGACTTGGAAATTAAAAACCCATTTGAGCCATAATTTGGGTGAAACTCAAGCCCAAATTTCAGATCTTGTTTCGCTATATTTTCAGAGATAGAGTCCAAGACATTTAGGGTTTCTGTAGGTTCCTGAATTACATCCTAAAAAGGTTACCTTGGGAAAATAATCATAACTTTCTATCTAAGCATCATATTGAAATTTCGTAAGAAGTTATAGAAAGAGGATGGATTGTAGTTTTCTTGGTATCTGACATGTGGCACTTAGTACAAGTTTTCTCTACTGAACCAGTCTATAATTAGGTCATTGTGGGAGATTTGACATAACTCTTCCTTGCAGAATCCAATCTTGATCAGACTTGTAGGGTTAGAAAGAGCACTCAGAGGGCTACTATAGCACGTAATTCCAGAACTTGGAGATCTAAAATTATAGATTTATAGCTCTTTCAAGATAGAGTTCCTAAAATCAAGAAAAAGCGAGATGAGGAAGTTTGATGGCAAGGATCCGGTAAATTGGACAATATAGATGGAGAAATATTTTGATCTACATGGTGTACCGATGTTACAAAAGGTACGCATTGCATCTAATTATTTAGAACTGAATCAATTTTTATGGTATAAAGGGCTTTATTCTCATAAACCACTTGTCACGTGGTCGATTTTCACAGAGGAAATGATAACACATTATGAGGATACAAAGAGAAAAACCTTCTTTAGCCAGTTGATAAATCTCAAACAAAAGGGTTTAATGGAAGAGCACATTGAGGACTTCCAAAAATTGAATATAAGGGTAAATGATATTCTAGAGAAGCAAATGGTTGATGTCTTCATAGGTACTTTAAAGGATAACATTCAATATGAGGTTTTTCTTTGGGAACCTGATTCATTGGAGAAGGCATTCAGGTTGGCAAGAAAAATTGAAAGAAAAATTATGGAAACAAGGAATCCCACCACTCACGACTATAATTATGGAAGTGTTTTTTCTCCTAACCTTCCACAACCTACAAGGTTTGCACCACAACAATTGGAAGAAAAAGAGAAGAAGAAGGGCTTTGTTATAATTGTGATAGCAAATACATTAAAGGTCATAAGTGTGCTGAGAAGAAATTATTTTTACATAGATTATGAAGAGGAGGAAGAAAAGGATCAAGAAACATCAAAAGAAGAGGATATACACCAGGAACCCACCCCAAAGAAAGAAGAAATGAATCCGACCGTATCTTGTAAAGCATTGGAAAGAATTACCACTCCTCAAACTCTGAATATAGAAGGAGATATCAAGAAGAAAAAGGTTCAAGAAGTGAAAGATCACATCGAGAAAGAAGAAATGAATTCGACCATATCTTGTAATGTATTGGCCAGAATTACCACTCCTCAAACTATCAATATAGAAGGACATAGCAAGAAGAAAAATGTTCAAGAAGTGAAAGATCACATCGAGCATCAAGAAATGAATCTGAACATATCTTGTAATGCATTGGAAGAAATTACTACTCCTCAAACTATCAAGATAGGAGGACATATCAATAAGAAAAAGGTAATAGTGTTGATTGATTCAGGTAGTACCCATAATTTATTCATTGTAAGATAGCCAAGGAATTGAATTCTAGGACCAGAGTATCAAGTGATGGTTGCAAGTGGAGGAACCATAAATTGCTCTGGAAAGTGCCATAATGTCAAGCTATCCATGGGAGAATATGTATTGAATAGCCCATTGCTTTCCATTCCAATGGGCGGTGCTGATTTTTTACTAGGAGTCCAATGGCTACAATCTTTGGGTACGATAACTTTTAATTTTGGAGAAGTTTTCTTGAAATTTTTTTGGGAAGGAAAGGAAGTTGAATTGAGGGGTATTGAAGGGAAACCAGGAAAGATAATAAACTCTAACAGCATGACAAAGCTTCTAAATAAAGAACAACAGGGTGTAATTGAACACTTATGTTCACTAGAGGATACCACATTGAAATCATGTATTTCTCCAGATCTTCAAAATGTTTTGGACAATCATTCCAAGGTATTTGAGACTCCAAAAGGCCTCCCACCTATTCGTGATTATGATCATGCTATTCCTTTGATTCTAGGAAGTGTTCCTCCAAACATCAGGCGTTACAGATATCCATATGCCCAAAGGAGTGGGAACTCATTCAAAAGTTGCAGAAGATCCTAGTTAAAACAATATTGCGAGAACTTGACAAGGAAGGAAAAAGCATATTGGAACTTGAAGAAGTCACAAAACCAAGAAATTGATAGCTACGAAATAGATCAATTTTAGAGCATCTTATCAAGTGGAAGAACTTACCCATTGAAGATTCCACATGGGAGGACAAAAATTTATACAGAAGCATCAAGAACTACTCAAGCATTGAGGACAACACTTTTAAAAGGAGAGGGGCATGTTAGGTCCCTATACTACTAGTGTAGCCCCTCATTGTTATTAGTACAACCCCCTTATTAAATTGTTTTGCCCATGTAGTCCCCATATTATTATTATTGTGCCCTTACATTATTATTGTTATGTCGGCTCTTATTATATTATGACCCCTTAAACTCCTATATATAGAAAGGAGGTCTTGTCATTTGTATCATCTAAGAATTGTTCATTTGTGTAATGTAAAGGGGGTTGCCCCCTCGAAGAGGCTTATTTCTAAGGTGGTGATCTATCTTTTCTATCTTTTTGTGATTTGGTTTTATAACAGAACGATCGAATTCAAATTCAAAAGGCACTATAAATTTTAAAGGGCTACCCAGCAAACAACACTTGGCCATTTGAGAATTGAGCTATTGTATGCCTAGAGATTCATGAATCCTGATTTGTTCGATATTTTGAAGTTGAAGGCATTGTTTGAGCACTTACCTGAGCCGTTGAGATATTTGTGGAACAACAATATGGTAGCATCTGAAGAAGCCATGGATATTGGAGAGATGACTGTTGAAGAGGTTGCGAAGGCCATCACGATAGGAGATGCCCTAGAAAGTGTTGGGATAGTCACAAAAATCCCTAAATCACAGCACACACCAAGACCCAAGAAAGATAAGCATCCTATGGTACCGGTGCACATGTCCCCTAGAAACGCACTGAGAACTAAACTTACCATGGAAGAAAAGGGGAAGGCAATAAATTTGGAAGCCAATGAGGAGGGGGAAGGCCTTGAGGAAATCCTGGTGGAAGAGGGGGAGGACGAAGAAATGGAGGAAGAAACCCAGGGTGCGGACCCTCTGGCCAGGTTGACCGCGTATGTTCCTCCGCAAAAGGGGAAAGCAAGGGTGCCCAAGGACCTAGATGAGAGCAATATCTCTCTACAGACTCCCCTACTACCCGATGATATCTTTTTTGATGGAGCGCACTTTGAATAGGTGCTAGTTCTAAAATTTGAAGACTAGGATCTCATAGGCCACGAGAAATTCCCACATCTAGCAACCATGCAACTAATGTAGCTGAAGAAAAATATAGCAGTGGGAGTCATAGAGTTGGAGCCACACAAATGGTTGCGAGGAGTAGAGAACGCAGGGTTGTTAAACCTAATCTAGGTGATGCATTACCATCAAACCCCATTGACTATATTTTTCATCAGGCGGCTACTTTGCTTGGTGCATGATGGGTGTTTGTGGGTGGAGGAGCCCATCCCCATCACACACCACCTAGTTCACAGAATTACCCAGCCCCCTTGCAAAGGGGAGGATCCAAAAAACATATTTGAGGGTAAAAGTGATGATTTGGCTATTGCGGAGGCCATGAAGAAAAGATTCAAGCTGGAGAAGAAAAAGAGAGGGTATATGATCTCTAGTATAAATAATGTTGTGGTCAAAGTGACGATGCAAATATTGGCAGGGAAAGTCATGTGGAGGTGCCGCACGGATGAGGTGTCCATGTCAGTGGTTGCACTTGCCGCACAATGCATAGAGGGGGTCCAGTTTAACTAGGTAGATTACTCGTGCCAAGAATTCCTGGAAAATTGCCGCGAAGCACAAGAAGAAGGGAAGACTTTCCACTATGCATTTCTTTTGATGTCCATAGTATTGGTGGCTTCGGAATTTCCCAAAGATAGCTAGTTCCCAACGATTGTGAAGGATCTTCTGAAAGCTGCAAAGTACGCTTCGTTGTGGGCAACTAAAGACGCATAGAGGATTAGAGACACCAAGATATTTTGGGTGTTCATGGAGATGAAAATCAGAATGGGGATTAACTAAAATACGCGGTTATCGTCCAATGTCTATAATAGTCTGTAGAGCTTCGCAAAGTTCAAGGCAGACTTCCATCATGTATATATTTCTTAATCTAGGTTGTCATTGATGTCAATATGGCAATATTTTGGACAGTAAACAATGATGTGAAGCCAAGTAGAGCATATCCATGAAGCAACAGGAGTATGTCAATATGAAAATATTCTAGGATACTAAATGATGATCTAAAGCCAAGGAGAAGTAGATCAGATCCGTGAAGAAATAGGAGCAAGAAGCCATGTGGAGAAACCAGAGGAAAGCCAAGACAGTCAAGCCATTGGAGAGAATATTAGAAGTCATAGGAGCTATCAAAGTAGAGAAGAGGTATTGGAGCAGTATTGGAAGCCACAAGAAAGCCAAATTAGTGTAAGAGCAGGAGATTGAGGAGGAACCATATCGAGAGTATCACATGTAATATATTCCAAAGAAGAACTACAAAGTATTAGAGGAGTTAGCAGATGAGCCATATTAGACTAGAGAAGATAGGAAAGTCAAGGGAGATGAGATGATTAGGTTTGAGTGAGAAGCGAGAGGTTGAGTATTAGAGGGGCTTTGAGATAGAGATCAACTTATTGCTGTAATTGAGCCGAGAGGGAAAGACTCGTGCCTAGTGTGGACTCTCGTTGCTTTGTGTATCCGCGTTCAAAAGTTAACTAGGTATTTCTTTGTATTCCCATTGAATGTGTTAGTGTCAGTCTTTCCAGCCTTCCTCCAGTGATCAAACATGCTCTTACAAAGTTATTTTGAAATGTCAAGGTCAAATTTTGTCATTTCAAAGAGTTTTCAAGCCAAAATTTGGTCACTAGGCATTAGGTCTAGGGTTTGCTTTCACTCCTTCTAAAGTTGTCCAAATGTCGGTCCATGTCATCATTCAGCGGAGTCTATCATCATTTATGTGGTTGTCATTATCATGTCAGTGTCTAATGAGTCATTTTATACCTTATTCATGCTTCAGTTGTGCCCAGGCAAGGTCATTTCCCTCTCCTAGGGTTTTGAAGGCAATTTCTCTTGGATGGTCAAAACATCGGCAAAACTTGTTTCCTGATGTTCATACACCTTCCCCTATCCTTAATGTACCTTATCAAACACTTCCCATCCCTTAGATTTGCCAAAATCCTCATTTTTGCACAAACCCTAGTTTGTAGCTACAACCTGGCAATTTTCTAGGTTGGGCCTATGTTTTGCCCTTTTGGACCCCTTCCCCTCACTCAATCTCTAATATTCCACTTTCCCCTACTTCCTAACATCCCTATATACTTCCAAAAATTTCCCCAAGAATTTAGAAGCCCCCTATCCCCTTCATTTCGCTCCATTTCGACAAAATTCCTTGTTTCACACATCGGGGCAAGTTTCACTCAAATGATGTTTCAGATCAGTAAAAGATGAATTTTGGGAAACTAAGAGAGGTTTTTGTCCATAACATTCCAAAGAAGAAAAACCTCCTTCACTTTTTACACAGGTTTCATGGTTTGAGAGAAATGTCAAGAATACCGTTGCCTCAGGAGAATCAAAGGCACCTCTGAAGTGACCCTGGGAAAATCAACTTTTCTCCCAGCTTGGTTCGACAAATGACTTTATTTATGGGTAAAATGATAACTAGACACAAAGATATTTCCAATGAGCTATCATGAGCTCAATTTGGGGTAGAGGAAGGCATTCAAACGTTGACTGCAACAACACTCTTCCGTGAGGCAGCCTCATTAGGCACTTTTTGACCAGTCTTGGTAGATTTGATTTTTGACAGGTCAAATCAACTCCAAATTGAAAAATTCCGGTTGGGTTGGAAAGTAGACTCAAATACCTTTCCAACGAGCTATCTTGTACCTAGTTCCAACACCACGAAGGCCTCCAAAAGCCTCCTGCAAGTGCGCGGATTTCTGGGCAGTGCGCGGCTCTGAGAGGGCAATTTTTCTAAAGGAAATTACAAGTGCGCGGACATCTGGGTGGTGCACGGATTTCTGGGCAATTTACACAAAAAAACTCATCCAATCAGCAAACTCTCTTCCAAGCTCACCTAAATTTGTCAAGGTATGTCTCCTCCATGTGCTTTGTGGTGGTGTGATGATTGCAAAGGAGATTATGATCATAATTTCATGCAAGAAATCGATGGAGGAATGATGGGTGTTTTG